>JAHKBH010002512.1:0-26220 GCA_019049505.1 Pachyrhynchus sulphureomaculatus
TTTTCATGGAAAGTGTTCGAAGGATGTAGCCCGCTTAATTCCTCCCAAAGCGGTGCATGTTAGAAATACACGTCGCGCTGGTGCTTCGCATCCGTATGAGGTTCAGCTTGTTACTCCGCATACGACGCTTTTCAAGCAATCTTTTATATGGAGAACGTCATCCATTTGGAATAATTTGCCCAGCGCTGTGTTTCCCACCGAGTGCAATTTACAGCGATTCAAGAACAACGTGAATCGCTTTTTCCGCACTCGTGCCGCTCCTGGAGCGCTTTAGGGACTTCCCTGCAGCACGTGTGCTAGACAAATAAAAAGAAAAAAAAAAAAAATTCGAGTAACATTTTCTAACTTCAAAACATTATTAATTATTTTTAAAAAAATAGATAAAAATGATCAATATGTATACGCTCTTACCTGTAATATTCAAATCCATCACAATTTTTTTCAAGATATACTCCCAAAAATGAAAAATCACTTTTTTAAATAACTGTTTTGTAACCAATGCCGAGAAGAGAAACGGAAGGAGTCGCCTATTGTTCTACGAGTATGTCTATTCAACATTGTTAGGTAGCAGATTTTTTCTACCTGGAACAAATTTTAGGAAATCGATTTATTGCCGCCTAAAACGCCAAAATACCTCTATGTGCCCCATGTATTATCATGGGCTTTAACACACCACTTAAATTAGCACAATGAGACTAACTAAAACTGTGCCTCCTAGGTATGAATATTTCTTTGGTAACGTACTATTTACTTACTAGTTTTTTGCCCTTTTTACTATAATTTTACTTCTTATGAAAATTATTAAACGTTTAAAAAATAATCTCCTTGCTTATAAACCTTACAAAATAACCTTTTTTTGTATATTTTTAGCCCTTTTGGTTTTCTACGTCCCATCTGAATCTGGTGAAAAGGTCACCCTTGGAATCAGTGCCCTTCTGTCGATGACAGTATTTTTGATGACCATTCGGGAAACTTTACCACCAACGGAGAAAACACCATTAATAAGTAAGTCTAATTTAACCCTTTCTATTTTTAGAGCACTGTTCGATATACTCGTAATAACACGACAACGATACTTCGACCGGTATTGTGAAAATACTAAAAAAAAAAGAAAACTTTTTTAATGTAATGATTCATTTATTATTAAAATTTTTAATACGAGGGTGTTATTATTCAGGCGGCCATAGAGTAGGGGGTAAAGTGTCTGCCGCCTCGCCGGAAACCCGAGTTTGAATTTCGGCTTAAAAAACGTAACTTTTAAAAATAAGTAAATAAAAAAAAAAACTTTACAAAGTGACGGTCGCCTCTCTCGGGGAGGCAACAAAACTACCCGTAGTATCATGCATTAAACTATAGGTCCCCGTTGCCTCTGAAACACTTAAAAAAAGGCACCAACCGCAGGCAAAAACGAGAGGGTCGACTACGTTGGTATCTGATATGGCACCTCAAGCAGAAAGTGTTGTTTTACTTATCTACTATGAACAACTAGCATACTACATAACTAGCATCTATACTCATACGCTTAGTCCAACGTTTCTCGAGTTGTTTTATTTAGTTAAACAAAAATGATTTTTTTATTTTCTGCTTCAAACAACGACATCACAGTCGCTTTCAATTCAACAACAAACTTTCGACCAATATTTGAATAAAAAGGAGTCACAGGGCGTTAAATCAAGTCTATAAGGTGGATGTTGTTACTCGGTGAATTCACAATTTTGCGTAATGGCTTAAACTGTGCGAGCCTGGGGATTCTAGATTCCGTAGTTGTAGTATAACAGTACTTTTTTTGGAACCACAGATCATATCCAGACGCTCCCCCTTTTAATACAAAAAGCGAACGAATATAATATTAAGCTGCACCTAGCTTTCATCGATTTTTTAAGAAGGCTTCCGACTCCCTGGAACATTGGGAAAATGCGACATTAACGATTAAATTAGATGAAGATCGAAAAACAGAACCTATAAAGATCAGGAAGGATATTAGGCCGGGCGACACAATTTCACCAAAATTGTTTACCCTGGCTTTGGAGGATGTATTTAAAAATCTTGAGTGAAAAGAGAAGGGAATTAAAATCGATGGCATATATTTACATCACTTGCTATTCGCAGATGATGTAGTACTGATTAGCGAAAATCTAGAAGAATTCAAAATCAAGATAGACCAACTTATTCACAAAAAGTTGGACTCGAGATAAATATTAAGAAAACAAAACTTCTAAGCCCACAAAACAGAAAAATTAAGGTCGGCACGGGAGAGATCGAGAGAGTGGAAGAGTATATATACTTGGGACAAAAGATTAAATCGGATAAGGACAATCAAACAGCGTAAATGCCAAGGCGAATTGGTTTCAGCTAGACCGCATTTCAATAACTGGGATTCATTCTAAAAACAAACATATCGCCATGACCTTAAGAAGAAAAGTGTACCAAAACTGCATACTTCCAGTAAGTACGTATGGGCTGGAAACCATGACCCTTACAAAAAGTAGTCTTTGTGGACTCCAACGTACTCAACGGGTCATGGAAAGACAGATGTTGGTTTACGAGAACTCATTAAAAGTGAGGATATCAGACGAACAACAAGAATTACACATATCAATGAAAGAGTGGCAAAATTAAAGTAGCAATGAGGGGGGGGCATGTGGCTAGAACGAATGATGGTAGATGTACAACAAAATTACTTAAATGGGAGAGCAGACGAAGTGTCGGAGTACCAATGAAAAGATGAACTGATGATATCAGGTTGATAGAAGACAGTAGATGGCTCCATCTTGCACAGGATAGAGACAATTGGAAGAAACTTGAAGAGGCCTATCTCCTGCAGTGGAAAAGCAGTAGCTTATAAAGAAGAAGAAGTCTAATAGTAAAGTTTTGGTTCTTTATAAATTCTGACGTTTTTCTTAAATGACCTGCGCCCAATTTTGGATCATCTTTCCGTAAACCACATCAATAATTTTACACCCTTTATCCATATGTTTAATAACTAAATTCCCATTCCAGAAGATGACTGAGTCTTCGCCTTCCTTGGAGAGGTCTTCAACTAGATGGCTCCTGCTTCGTGTAAGGATCCTAATAGAACATCAAAGTCTCGTCGCCGGTAACAATTTGCGAAAAATAACTATCGTCGTTCTCGAAAAGCAGCCAAATGTTCTTGAGAAATTTCTTTCTTCGCCAGTTTTTGATCTGGTGTAAGGAGTTTGGAAATTAATCACGCAGAAACGTCCTTCATACTTAAATTTTCGCCCAAAATCGCCAAAACTGTAGTTTCAGTTATTCTAGCTTACTTAATAAGTCCTAGGTTCTTTATTCGTCGATTTAACAGCAACAAATCCTCAAAAAACCTGATAGTTTCTTCAGTTCTTGCTTCAACAAGTACTTTAAAATCTTCCCGAATTGGGTGCCATTTGATTGACTGTCAAACATCGCTCTTAATGATGTTAACATGGTTAGTAAAACACGTGTCGAGCACAAAAGTAAAGTGTTTTTCTTATGGGCATAGCACACGTGCTGCAGAAAAGTCCCTAAAATGCTACAGGACCAATGGGTGTGCAAAAAAAGCGATACACGTTTGTTTTTAATTGCCGTAAATTTTATTCGGTGAGAAAAACAGTCCTAAAGAAATCATTCCAAAGGGAATTCCATATGAAAGACTTCTTGACAAGTTGGACTTCAGACGGACGTGAAGTATTAGCTTGACGTGTATTTTTAGCATGCCCCGCTATGGGAGGAATTAAGCGTCTGTCTGGAACCTTTCCCTCTATAATCAGATGCAAGATTTCGTATTTTTCTGGACGTCTCATAATGTGGACAAAATATTCTAATTTAGGTCGCTTGATGTCCAAGTTCTTGTCCATGCGGGTGAAAACGCTGTTGTTACTAATTCTGTCCATCCGACTGATTTTCAGCAGTCATCGATAAACCCACATCTCGAATGCCTCCAGATGTTTAAGGATTGCTTCAGTTAGCGTCCACACTTCCATGCCGTACAAGAGAACCGAAAGACATAGCAACCTATCATTTTAATCCGTAGTTTCAATGATAAGTTGTGACTAGCTTAGATTTTTTGGTTCTTCATAAATGCGGCGAGGACCTTCTCTATTCGAATTTTGACTTCCACAGTCGAGTCCCAGTGGTCGTTGATATTCCTACCGAGATACATCAATTTATTAACTCTCTCTATCTTTGTACCTCTGACTGTAATACCACCAGCTTTAATAATAGATTCTTTGCTTATAATCATATATTTTGTTTTATTTGCATTTAGTCTTAAACCAAACTGTGTACAAGTGTCAGTTATTTATCCATAAGTTGTTGTAGATCTTTTCCGTTATTAATGATAATTAATGTATCGTCGGCGTATCTAATGTTATTTATGTTAACGCCATTGATGTTGATTCTTTCAGTGATACCAGTGCGTGTTTCATTGAATATCACCTCATAATAACAAGAGCGATAGAATACAACCATGACGCACTCCTCACTTGATTTTAATTTCATCTTATGGTTGATACTCCAACTGTACCTAAGGTGTCTAATACCAGTACAAATTGATGATGATACTAATGTTTTTGTGGTCTATACCGATCGTTTTTAAGTTTTTTGTGACGTACCTTGTCAAAGGCTTTTTCAAAGTCAATTAAACAAGGGAATACATTTTGGTTGACATTGCGACATCTCTGGATCAACACATGAATTCCTAACAGTGCCTCTCTAGTCCCTAATCCGTTTCGAAAACCAAATTGTTTCCAATTCTTTCTTCAAGTTTATTATATATCCTACCATGCATCACTCAAAAATAGCTTTAAAACACAGCTCATGAGATTAACTGTTCGATGGTCACTACAACAGTGCTTATTTGGTCCGGTCAAGCTACTTTTCCATTTTTTGTTAGCTTTACTGATAGTGCCACTTCGTCTTTAGTAATTAGTGGACCTGGCGTAGAATCAGTCATGTTCATGCTAAGTCGTATTTGCTGCCAAATTAACTCCCAGCAAATTGAAGGACGATTCTAGAAGAATAGAGTACTCCGACATAACCATGTCGGGTTCAGCAACGTTGCTTTTTTAGAAAAAAACTGCCGCCTAGGTTTTTAAAGCGTTAAATTTTCGTGTTGCGTTGATTACTCCTGTGTAGTAATCTCTGGTACAATGACCAAAGATTCCTAAATACCAATACAATAGTCCAATAACACTCACTAGTATACTGTACTAGGTCATTAGGTTTGAAGGCCTCTGGGATTGTTAAATTAGCTTTATGGGCTGTGAACTGCTATTGGAGCCTACTGTTGAACTGTAATAAAATTTGGATATTGATATCCTTGAGTAACTTCTTGTTTCTGACGTACCAGCGGACATTAGCAATCATTCTTAGGGTTATTTCAACATGAATTCATATCTGACAGTCATACAAAAGCTCTGCCCCGACAATCGTCTAATACTCGTATATTATCAGTTTATAAAATGCGAAAGTTAGTTGAAACCATTCCCCAGTAGAACTATTCTAGTAGGTAACATCATTTTCTACTAAATGTATACCATGAAAATATTACGAACAAATAAATTTGAATATGTATCCTTCTATTATATTCATGAGCTGAACGATTTGCATGAAAAATTGGTTTATTATTAATAAGCATTATATTATGAAATCATTTTGTCGTCATGAAAACAAGGCCTAATTAACTGAACTCCTAAGTAGACCAAACAAGACGGCCTAGTTTAGTAATTAAAATAATAACGAGTACAAACACTGAAACTAACTTTAGAAAACCTATTTAAAACTAGAAAAACTTCTATCCGGACTTAGCTGATTTAAAACAATGACACAGCATTTCTGCAACGCTTCTTTTCCAATCCATCTTAAAGTTTTCCAACAGTTTTGAAAGGTAAATTAAAGTCTTTTCTTTCTTTTATAACGAATTTTAATTTTTTTTACCTTGAAATAGGGTTACTGGATTACTTCATACGATTACACACTTTATATTTCATATACAAATTTCTAAACTTTCTTAATACTTTCTCGACGACCACACTTAACCCAATCGTCAGAGGCAAATTTTGACGAAAAGCTGCATTTTAGAATGCAGGTAGTTTTTTGGACATAGAATACGATAACGAAAAGTTTGCTGCTCTAAATGTACGCTAAGGCTACAAAATCGAAAATAAAATAAAAAAATTTGGTTTGTCGCAAATATCTCGAAAAAATAAAAAAGATAATAGCACCACGTGAAAGAACGAGAAATTTTACAAAAAAATAGTTATTTTTTGTTCTAACATAATTTTAAAATTATTTAAAATAAAATGGCTGGTTTAACCCCTCTAATTGTAGAGGAAATCATGCTGCCATCTTCATTTTTAATTAAATTACCGTTTCTGTATACCGTTAAATATTTTGAAATTGGCTATTAAAGGGTTTCTCGGGGTGCTGATTAAGAATCCGATGATAGATTTGAAAAATTCAAAATGGCTTATCCAATATGACGGCCAGAGGATACGTAATTCATTTAATATTCCAGTTTTCTTTTTAAAGTGTCTGCTAAGGGTTTTTTTGGGGTGCTGATTAAAAATATGCGGACAGATTTAAAAAATTCAAAATGGGTGATCAAAAATGGCAGTCAGTGTATATAAAAAATAAATGAAAATATATTTATTTATATAAAAATTGAATATATTTGATAATAATTGAATAAATACAAAACAACAACCAACACTTAATTCCACTAAAGTTAATTATTTTTCATTTAAAAGGTTATTTAACAATATATAGTGATACTAGATTTAAAGAACACCAAACATCTTTTAGATTAAACAAAGAAAACTCCAACTTTGCATATCACTTCCATTAAATAAATTATATTTTTCAGACATAAATAATCTACAAATATTACATAAAGCACAAAAAGGAAGAAAATTAAATATTTTAACTATGGGGATCTACAAGCACAATAAAAATAAAGATACAATCCTATTAAATAATCAAATAGATGTTCAGAATTCAACCCTGTTTTTCGTATTTTAAGTTTTTTAGATATATCTTTAAAGAAGGAATTTTTTTAAAAAGTTCTAAGAAAATATTGAAAAGTATTTCTTCAGATCTGAAATGAAAACGTCATTTAACCCTCTGTAATAAATTCATTTAAGTTCATTGTAATTTAATGATGAGTAATTCCAAATTGTACCTGAAAATTTGTTATAAATCATAAATAAACCACCTTAGTTTGTAGAATCACGCTTGAAAATGTAGAAAACCTACGAAACCGCAGTAGCAGATAAATAAAAAAATAAGTGACAAAAAACAAAGAAATTCGTTTCATTTCATTTAGAAATTTAAAATGTACTGTCACAAAGTAACGGACACCTCAATTATACAATTGAAATTAGTTGTAATGATTGCGACAAAAAGTTTGTTGGGCAAACTACAAGGACAATTAAAACACGATTTAAAGAATATTTAGCACATTTAAAATACGGTAGAACAGAAAAGTATAGCATTGCCGAACATGCCCTTGAAGCTGATCGTACTGTAGCATTAGATAATTTAAGATTAATTTAAAATGTATCTAACAGGAAATTGCTGAGCGCATACGAAAGTATGGAAATTAAAAAAAGTAAAAGTAATTTAAATAAAGACAGAAGGCCTATTCCTTATAGTCTGGAACTGATGGCCTCGCCTATGCCATTAGTTCCACCTGAGTAATTCAGATGTTAGGCTAAGTATAAATAGGGTAGATTTGTAGTTTAGCTTTAGTCAATCATCGCTTCTGATAAAGCTAGCATAGTTAGCGCATCGAGTGCAAAAAAAAAAAGTGTTTGGTGTAGTAGCGATATATACTGAGTAGTGCCATTGTGCCAAAGATTCCACATTCCTAACTTCAGAGTGTTGATAATTTTGTCATTAACTATGATACCGACTGAAACGTTCTCTAAGGCCTTCTGAAATATATGTCCTGCGACTTCTTTTTGTTAAAACATCTGAAAATTGTCCTCCACATAACTTAAAAAATCGTCCGTACACTGTAAAGGAAATCGTAAAATTTTCAAAATATAAAAATAGAAAATAATCGAAAGCTACATTTATGGAAACGCTCCACAATAACATTTTACAGTCAGACATTTTTCATCGAGAAAAATGCTAGTATTATAATTTTCAATCGAGTTGTGCATTTTCTTTTTAAGAATATATGTTTGATTATGAGGGGAAAATATCGTAGTTTTGAGAGTTTTTGAGAAATACATTAAGCGCTACAGACTTGAATGGCTTGAATAAGCAGCTTATTATAAGACGTAGATTTAAAATTTGAATTATAATGCCAATTTGAATTTTTTTGGTACGGATAAAATAATTTTAATTGATTTTAAATGTACCGTGCAAGAATTGGAAGAACAGAATACTTAATATTAATTCAGTACCGGGTATAATACAATTTTTTAAAGGCGTTTTTAGAGTCCAGTAACTGAAAATTTTAATATTACTCATTATTTTTAATTATGTATGATCAAACATGTAAGTAGTTAATGAAGTTATGATCGCGATTACAGAGGTTGCTTCATATACACTATGTTGTACGTCCCGTTGGGAGTTCTTGAAGTCCAGAGATCTGAGAATTAGCTTATTTTTTTATAATAATAGAATAATACGTAGAAGTAATTGCAAATATCATCATCATCATCATACAGCCCGTTTTCAAGTTCACTGCTGGACATAGGCCTCCTCCAAAGGTCTCCAGTTCTCTTTATCTTCAGATGTTTCAACCCAATTTGTTAACATTCTCTTCAGGTTATCCGTCCATCGTGTGGGAGGTCTGCCACGCCGACCCTTGTAAGCTCTTGGCCTCCACTCTAGAGGTTTCTTTGTCCATCTTCCGTCTACCATTCTGGCAATGTTGCTAACCCATCTCCACTTTCGTTATGCGATACATTCTATGATGTCGTCTGCTCCAGTTCGCCGGCATATCTCTTCATTTCTTACCCAATCTTTCAAGGTCAGAACCAGCATCGATCTTTCCATTCTCTTTTGCGTCACTCTTAGTATTTCTGAAGTTGCTTTAGTCAGAGTTATGGTTTCTGCGCCAACGATATCCTTCGTTCTTTCCTAAGCCGCCGATCCTAAGGTAATCCGTCCTGTCAACTCACAGGTCTGGTTATCTCTACTTATAGTTTTTTCAAAAAATGTGTTTCGAGAACATTTTTTTGCCATCAATGTATTCTTGGGTGTGCTAGTAACGGCGCAATTACCTTAGCAAGGTGTCCAATCGCCTCCTGCATCAATAATGGCCTGACATCCTTTAGGCAAGCTGTCGACAAGATTTTCTGCATACTCTGCAAATTTTTCGAATCTCGCAAGACTACTAAGTCAAAGTCCTCAGAGTCTTTCCTCTGAGCTTTCTCTTTACAAGAGACTGAACGTTTTCAATAGGGTTGGCGTCCGGCGATTATGAAGGCCACTCTAGTATCTTATCGTGGGCCCAAGCGAGTCGCTTCGTGACGTAATTTTCGCACAGCAAAGGTCTCTTTAACATCCTTCAGAATTTGACATCATCAGCACGAATGGTCTCATGGGACACATTCAAACCCGATTTTCTTAATTTTACCGCTCCTTGACGCAGCGTCAATTTCGGATTCCGTGAAAACAAAGACGCGATACGTTTTTCGACTTTCGGAGTGACTTTGCCTACCAAGCCACGTTTTGGCAAGTCTTCAACATTTTTCGTCTACTTCAAATGATATACCCACTTCTTCACAAACGATAGCAACTTTTTAATATATTTAGCGGTCGCGGAATGTGCCATTTTTGGGAAGGGAACAAAGAAAGATTGCCTCCAATCGATGCGATTTCATGGCCCAGGTACATATATCTGTCCACCAGTTCTATGCTATTATTATTAATTTGTATCTGGTCGCTGGGAATATCGTGCCATCTTGCCATAAAGTATAGGGTTATCAATTATAAGAGACCATTTCTCTAAGTTGCTTATTTGAAGAGTGAAGCAAAAATGTTAAATATAGAAGATGAAACGTTTTAATTTTTTTTTTTACAGTGTTACATTTTCGATATATGACACAAACTTTGTATTTTTTAAATGAAACATCCTGTACACTATTTTTTTTAGATCCGCCAAACTCTTTGATTTTAGAAACGCCTACATACATATTTTTATGATGTTATTGTGCGAGATAAAGAAGAAAAAATACTTTTTCCAACTTTGCCGAAGTCAAATGTCCACGTTTGACGATAACGCAAATTGACAATGCAATTTGTTTATGTTAAGTAAATTAAAACTAAGTCGTAGTATAAAATACATATGAAATATTTATTAAAAATGGTTATGACAAAATGCGAAGTCAACGAAAATAGAAAAGACGTTATGGAAGACAAAGAAAAATCACAAACTTAAATACATGTCCAAGAATATGTGATCACATCTAAACTGAAACAACCTTGAAATAAGAAAAAATAATAATAAGAAGTGATAAAAATTACCACAAACTGAGAACAAAAATATAAAAAGTACGTTTGTTTGTTTGACTCTAAATATGGTGGTATTATTACTATTACAATACAACTAAAATTGATTATATTAAATACTTAACATGTCCCCCAATCTATCTAAGGAATTTCCTGTAAATTTTTCATTATTATCTTTCTATGGCTGCCAAAAATGATTCCTAGACCATGATCATTTAAAATGGCGGGGACCTAAGTAACTTTCTCTCTTAAACGATCGATCATCTATCAAATTTCTTGGATCTTTTAATTTATCTGTTAACTAGCCATGCCCGAGACTCCGCTCGCGTGGAGTTGATTCACTATTATCGTCACTGCTTATTCCTTATGTTACCTAACGTAATAAAATATAACCTATAACTTGGCCAGATAACATACGAGGCTGGTTTGAAAAGTCCGTGCAAAAATAAAAACTACTTATGTGTTTGGGGTAAACCTTTTTTATTTTTCGACATAGTCTCCTTTTAAGCTTATACACCTCGTCAAACGATGTTCTAGTTTGTTGATCCCTTCCGAATAATAGGATTTGTCCAAGTCTGCAAAATATCCATTAGTGTCTGTAATCACCTCCTCGTTTGAATAAAATCTTTGTCCCGCCAGCCATTTCTTCAAATTGGGGAACAAATAGTAGTCCGAGGGAGCCAAGTCTGGAGAATAGGGGGGATGTGAAACGAGTTGGAATCCTATTTCCATTAATTTTGCGACCACAACTGCTGAGGTGTGTGCTGGTGCGTTGTCGTGATGGAAAAGGACTTTCTTGTGGGCCAATCGCGGGCATTTTTCTTGCAGCTCGGTTTTCAAACGATCCAATAACGATGAATAATATTCACCTGTAATAGTTTTACCCTTTTCCAGATAGTCGATGAGGATTATCCCTTGCGAATCCCAAAAGACAGTCGCCATAACCTTTCCGGCCGAAGGAATGGTCTTCGCCTTTTTTAGTGCAGATTCCCCCTTGGTAACCCATTGTTTAGATTGTTGTTTGGTCTCAGGAGTATAGTAATGTATCCATGTTTCATCCACAGTGACGAAACCACGCTTAAAGTCCTCCGGATTCTCCTGGAACAGCTGCAAACCATCCTTGCAACACTTCACACGATTCCGTTTTTGGTCAAGCGTGAGCAATCGCGGCACCCATTTTGCGGATAGCTTCTCATGTCCAAATGTTTATGCAAAATATTATGTACCCGTTCAGTCGAGATGCCCACAGCACTAGCAATCTCACGCACCTTAACTCTTCTGTCATCCATCATCATATCATGGATTTGATCAATGATTTCTGGAGTCGTAACCTCCACAGGCCGTCCAGAACGTTTAGCGTCACTTGTGCCCATATGGCCAGTCCGAAAATTTTGAAACCACTTATAAACTGTTCTAATCGAAGGTGCAGAGTCACCATAATGTTTATCAAGCTTCTTTTTAATCTCCTGAGGCGTTTTGCCTTTCATAAAGTAATGTTGAATCACCACACGAAATTTTTTTTCGTCCATTTCTTAAAAATCACTCGACTTCCTTGATTCACACGAATGCCAAATACAAAGAAATAGGCCAATATGGCTGAAACTTGGTGTGCGTTCATTCAAGAGATGCTACTAACTAAACATGACCTCGATACGCGCCGGTGGTGCCATCTCTCAGACTTTGCACGGACTTTTCAAACCAGCCTCGTATGTATTTTATAAAAAAAACAAATCAAATAAGTGGTTCTTGAGTGCTAGGAGCTTTAACGGAGAGACAGGCAGAGAGGCGTTGCGTTTTATATATATTATAGATTTTTTTTCATAGATGTTAAGTTAAGAATTAAACAAAAACACGTAAATCGGATAAATGATTCTCGAACGATAAGCACACTAACGGACAGACAGACAGGCAGAAAGACGTTGCGTTTTATATATATTATATAGATTATTATTATTATATAACCTGGCCAGAGAACAAATGTATGAATTTAAAAAAAAAAAACATGTAAATCGGATAAGTGGTTCTCAAGTCATAAGCGCACTAACGGACGGACAGACAGACAGACAGACATACGTTGCATTTTATATATATATTATATTCTTTGCTACATGATATTGTTCAATAGTTAATGGTTTAGGCAGCGTATTGCAAGAGAACGCGCTAGCGGCAAACTTTTTCCGACTTGATTCACTATTATCGTCACTGCGGATTCCTTATGTTACCTAATGTAATAAAATATATCCTATAACCCGACCAAAGAACATATGTATGTTTAAAAAAAAAGCACGTAAATCGGATAAGCGATTCTCGAGCGATAAGCGCACTAACGGACAGACAGACAGGAAGACCGACAGAGAGACGTTGCATTTTATATATATTACAGATTAACCTCACACAAAAATCTTCAAAACATTTAAATCTGTGTATTTGGAGGCCATCTTAACATTTCAAATCTGCCGATCCATAAAGGGAACGTTTCGTTAAAAAAAAAAAGCAATGCCATATATTTCATCTGAAAAAATCAAATACATTATAAAAAAAATACTGCAAACATTGCCTGCCACAAAGCATATAAGTAACACTTTGTAAAAATTCATGTTTTTTTTTTATCAATTAAAGAAGTAAAAGCAACCAGCCCTAAAACAGAAACACTTTCTCTTTTAGTGGCTACTCCAGAAAGCAGTTTATTTAATTCTTCGTCATTTCTGATGGCCAATTGTAGATGTCTTGGAATGATACGAGTTTTCTTGTTATCTCTTGCCGCATTTCCGGCCAATTCTAAAACTTCCTCGGCCAAATATTCCATAACGGCGGCCAGATATACCGGTGCACCAGCACCGACACGTTCAGCATAGTTTCCTTTACGAAGTAAACGGTGAATATGACCAACAGGAAATTGCAAACCGGCTCGACTGGACCGAGATTTTGCTTTTCCTTTAACCTTACCACCTTTGCCGCATCCAGAAATTTTTAGTTTTAATAAGTAATAAACAACTCTACTGATGAACAGATAAAACTGAATGAATTCGGGCACGATCTGTACATATATATATATATATATATATATATATATATATATATATATATATATATATATATATATATATATATAGTCGGCTAAACAATCAATCAGGAAAGCTTACGCTTAATATTGTTAGTAGACGGGACTTGTTAAGGAAGTTTAGTCTCTCTTAAATACCGACAGTTTTTCCTTTCTACATCAAAATCATCATTGTGTCGTACGTACGTTTCTTGTCGTGTAAACATGCCACCGAAAACAAGTGGTAAAGCAGCTAAAAAAGCCGGAAAGGCTCAGAAGAATATTTCTAAAACTGACAAAAAGAAAAAGCGCAGAAGGAAGGAAAGTTATGCTATTTATATCTACAAGGTGTTGAAACAAGTCCATCCCGATGCTGGTATTTCTAGTAAAGCTATGTCGATTATGAATTCGTTTGTTGACGATGTCTTTGAACGCGTTGCAGCTGAAGCATCCCGTCTTGCACACTACAATAAAAGATCTACGATTACCAGTAGGGAAATTCAAACGGCAGTAAGGCTATTGTTACCTGGTGAGTTAGCAAAACATGCCGTCGGTGAAAGTACCAAAGCAGTCACTAAATATACGACGTAGTAAATACATTTTCCGGTTATATTTTCCCGGGTCAACAGAACATGTAGTTTTAATTTTTAGGTTAGTAAAGATAAGCAATTGACAGTTTTATAAGAGTAACAGGGATAGTCGTGCTGTACAGCTGGTAGACATGAATTAAAATTGACCTTGAATTACAAAATTTTAGTAAATTATATGTAGTGTGATCTGTTATGCTGTAAAAACTTTTAACATATTATTTAAAAAAAGAACTAAAATAAAGGATTTTTATGGATTAGTATTATTGTATAATGTTCTAATTTTGTGACAGATCATTGGAAAGTTTAAGGATGCAAGCATAGATGATGCTAAGACCTTCCACATCGGTCCTTCTATTCATCGCGCCATCGCAAGCATTAATCGCAACCATTTCCATCTCCTTGGAGATGGTTGCGATTAATGCTTCTAGTTCTTTAATAAATAATATGTTAAAAGCTTTTACATTTATATATCTTTCAGAATTTCCTGCTGACATTATGGTTACCGTTAACCAACTTTAGTTGTCAGCAGTCATCAATTACGTTTCTCTTCAACGAGTGTTTCAGCACTTACCATCATGTTACCATTGACGGTAGTAAGTTATTGTTACCGTTGTCCGTTAACGTTAACGTCTACCGTCATCAGTTGTCGTTACCGCATACTACAGTTATTAGGATTGTTTACCGTTTTTCTTTAAATATATCGTTCTTTTTACTATCTGACATATGAATATTCGTGTAATTTCTGATTACTAACATAGACATATTGTTTCTTCAAGCTGAATTCGTATTAACTTCTGGTTTAACATTTCTCCACTGAAACAATGTTGCCCGAGTAAGGTGGTTTCTTTATCACCTTAATTCAGATGGTAATGCACAAGATTTAACCATTGATTAATTTAACTGATAGTCAGGCGATCGATAGAAAACCGATGATTACTGCGCCAACAAAGAGACACCGTTACCATAACATTTACGATAGAAGAAAATGATTTTTTTCTATGAAATTCATCCATGTTAATGGCTTTCAACCTGTTACCCCGTAACCAATAGAGTTACGGGGTATAACTCTAATCGCACATGAAGACTAATTATTAAACTGGATCACGGTTATGCTCATTCATGGTGCCCATCTCAAAGGGTACAGGCTCCGGAAGATGTCCCTTAGTATATTCAGGAATATAGAATTCAAAGTTCTACAAATACTTTATTTAATATTACACAGCCAAAAATGTTAAATTACCAACCCGGATTTGAAATTTCTGAATTATTTATGCCCCTCACCAATCAAACCTACATATTCTACAGGCTAATAAATTAAAAAGCATATCGAGGGTCCTCTCGAATAACGATACATATTGGTAATTTTTTAATAATTTTAAATTTTAGGGGAACATGCTTTTAAGCTAAAAATTAAATAACATATTGACTCTATTAAAAATGAATGTCTCCACATACGAGCACAGCACATTTTTAAAATCAATGAATAGGGGAGAGTCCGATAATGCTGTCCGTACTGTGATTGTACTCATTTCAGTTTCTGACGTAATTCTCTTAAATAAAACTACAGATCTGATAGCAAATATCATTACAATGTAAGATGAAAACGACGTTTAATACTGTGGTTATTTTGGTCATTTCTCTATCCGCCTTCATGACTACATTTTTTTCTTTATAATTGTAGGTGATTTTATTTAACTTTAAATATTTTTTTACGAATACTTTCCTTGCAAACATGCAGTTCTAAAGTACGAAAATTGACTATCTCATACTAAAGAAAATGGTCCACTTTACCGAGGAATATTAATAAAAAAAATTAGAAATTTGCCTCAATTATATAATAAGAAACATATTTAATGATTAGAGAACTACAATTCTCTCTTTTAAAATTCCTCAAACAAACTACGTACTTTCTGCCGCCGTACATCTATAATATATATAAAATGCAACGTCTTTCTGTCTGTCTGTCTGTCCGTTAGTGCGCTTATCACTGAAGAACCACTTATCCGATTTACGTGTTTTTTTTTTTAATATACATATGTTCTCTGGCCAGGTTATAGAATATATTTTATTACGTTAGGTAATATAAGAAATAAGCAGTCACGATAATAGTGAATCAAGTCGGAGTTTGCCTCAAGATCATTGCGGTGTCTGTCCGTCTATCTGTCTGTCGATTTTTTCCGAGAGTATTTGACATAGAAAATTAAAATTTGGCACTTATAAGTAATTGATGGCCTCACCAGAGCTGTGTAGTTTTGAAAGTTAAATTTTCTCTTAAGGGGTTAGTTTTTTTTTTGGGGGGGGTGAAATAGGAAGTGAAAAAAAAAAACAGATTATCGAGTGAGGTGTCAAATGAAAGCCTATAAAAACATGAGTTCAAAAATATATATAAAGTAATACACACCTTTCTTTGTATTATTCTTTAAAAATCGCGAAAAATCGCTATCCTCCCCTTTATCTCGAAAAGTACTAATCAAAAAATTTTGAAAAAATTCTGGAATATTCTCCACAGGGTGTATATTGAACGAGAATTATTACGAATGCCTTACCTTTAATAATTTATGTGGTATATAAAAAAACAAAAATTTCAAGGTCATCAGTATTCGGTAAAGTTGTTGAAAACTCATTTGGGGTGTGTTTTGTAAAGTCACTGTTATACCTCCGTAACAAAAATTTTATTTTAGAAGCAATCAACGTAGGGAACACTAATTGCGCAAATCCAACTTGCACTTGATCGGTTATTATTTTACGAATATAATACTTCCTGTTAGCAGAGAAAGTGTTTACAATAATTTACCTGCTGTTTCATAAGTGCAACTATGCCAACTTAACCGTTTATATTTCTAAAACTTGTCCTATAATCAACTCAATATGTTTTTAGGTTACCGTATAATCCGATCTACTCCTTTCTATACAGTATTGCAGTTAAACTTGGAAATAATAAAAAACAATAACACTGAAATAGAAGTATATTATTATATTAATTACCATTATAGCCCTCTACTTCATCCCTTTGACGTGTATACATTTTACAATAGGAAAATGATTTTATATTAAATACTCAATATTTCAATCGAAAGTCAAGAAAAACTGTCATAATACTCTTGAAAAGATACCCCCACCCCTTTCAATTTCTTGCCACGTTAACAATGAAAATAATGACAAGAAAATGTAATGTTTCAACTCCTTGGCCGAAAGCATTTCGTAAAAGATCTATAACAAGACAAGTATGAAATCTCTCTTCATCTCTTGGCACCTTATATGTTTTATTATAAATAATTAGGCTTAAGATTTACCCATTATCTCATCAAAAAATCTGGGAAAATTTCTCTTAATGCTACTGAAATTATACAAGATTCTCCCATCTTTTTTACATCCTTCCCCTATTGAAATTGATAGCAGTAAAAAAAATAACTTAAGTTTAATATTCCCTGAAAAGGGCATAGAGCACGATATATATGAAGCAACCCCTCCTACCTCCATGCCAGTAACCCCCTTATATATTTTACTACTAATAATAAGCTTAAAGTTTGTCAAGTACAACAACCAAAAAACCTGGAAAAAATCTCAAAACACTATTGAAACTATACAATATTTAACCACTCCCATCCTTTTCACTCCTTTAAAATTGAAAATAACGTAAAAAACCTAACTTTTGAATTATTCGACTCCAGAAACCTTGACAAGCATATAGCAAGCATACATATATATAAATAAATATATATATAAATATACATATATATATATATATATATATATATATATATATATATATATATATATATATACTAGCAGTGCCCGCGGCTCCGCTCGTGTGGACTTGATTCACTACTATCATCACTGCTTATTCCTTATATTACCTAACGTAATAAAATATCTGCCATTATTTCCCCTTGCCTCCTATTATTTCTCCTTATTTCTCCTTATCTCGCTAATATTTCTCCTTATCTCCCATTATTTCTCCTTATCTCCCATTATCTCACCATAACTCCCATTATCTAGACTTATCTTTCATTATTTTTCCTTACCTCCCATTATTTATACTTATGTCGGATTATCTCACCTTATCTCCCATTATCTAGGCTTATATCGAATTATATAGAACATGTGTATAAATTTATAAAAACACGTAAATCGGATAAGTGGTTCTCAAGTGATAAGGGCATTAACGTACAGACAGAGAGACGTTACATTTTATATATATTTTAATCTTTGCAACATGATATTGTTCCATATTTAATGATTTAGGCAGTGTATTGCAAGAGAACGCGCTAACGGTAACCTTTTTTCCCACTTGATTCACTATTATCGTCACTGCTTATTCTTTATGTTACCTAACGCAATAAAATATATCCTATAACCTGGCATATGTATGTTTTTAAAAAAAAGCACGTAACGCATTAACGGACAGACAGACAGACACACAGACAAAGAGACGTTGCATTTTATATATATTATAGATAGATAACCTGGCCAGAGAACCTATGTATGTTTAAAAAAAAAGCATGTAAATCGGATAAGTGGTTCTCCAGTGATAAGCGCACTAACGAACAAACAGACAGACAGGCAGAGAGACAGGCAGACAGACAGACAAAGAGGCGTTGCATTTTATATATATTATAGATAAAAGATTATAGATAACCTGGCCAGAGAAAAAATGTATGAATTAAAAAAAAAAACACGTAAATCGGATAAGTGGTTCTCGCGTGATAAACGCACTAATGGACAGACAGACAGACAGAGAGACATTGCATTTTATATATATTATAGAATATAGATATTCTCTGCTACATAATATTGTTCCATATTTAATGGTTTAGGCTATGTATTGCAAGAGAACGCGCAAGCAACAAACTTTTTTCCGACTTCATTCACTATTATCGTCACTGCTCATTCCTTATGCTACCTATCGTAATAAAATATAGTCTATAATCTAAACAGAAAACATATGTATGTTTTAAAAAAAAAAGTACGTGAATCGGATAAGTGGTTCTCCAGTGATAAGTGCACTAACGGACGGACAGACAGACAGAGATACGTTGCATTTTATATATAATATAGATATAGATTATTATTATTATTATATAACCTGGCCAAAGAATATATGTATGAATTTAAAAAAAGATACGTAAATCGGATAAGTGGTTCTCGCGTGATAAACGCACTAATGGACAGACAGACAAACAGAAAGACATTGCATTTTATATATGTTATAGATTATAGATTATAGATATTCTCTGCTACATAATATTGTTCCATATTTAATGGTTTAGGCTGTGCATTGCAAGTGAACGCGCTAGCGGCAAACTTTTTTGCGTCTTCATTCACTATTATCGTCACTGTTCATTCCTTATGCTACCTATCGTAATAAAATATAGCCTATAACCTGGCCAGAGAACATATGTATGTTTTAAAAAAAAAAAAGTACGCTAAATCCGATAAGTAGTTCTCCAGTGATAAGCGCACTAACGGACAGATAGACAGAAAAACAGAGAGACGTTGCATTGTATATATATATATATATATATATATATATATATATAGGGATATATATATATATATATATATATATATATATATATATATATATATATATATATATATATATATATGAAGCGTCCCCTCTAATCTCTCCTCCCCCTCCCCTTTTACCCCTTTCATGTTTTACTATAAATGTTTATACAAAATATTTGGTTATTATTTCAACAAAAAAACTAGGAAAAATTACTATTAAAACTATACAAGATGTATCGAGCCCTACCTGTTTTCTCCCCTTCGTCTTAAGCGTTCCCTCATTAAGTATGCAACATCTCCGCCCAATTCCACCTTAATATACATATTCGTTGTATTACATCTGTCACTTTTGATCTTCTTCGTATCTTGATATTAGGAATACGATCTTGGAGTCTAATATTTACCTTTCTCCTCTCCATTGCTTTTTGGGTTACCTGGAGTTTGTTTTTTTATACTTTTATTTAAAGTCTACTTTTCAGTGCCATATGTTAATAATACCGGCAGTATATATTGATCGAACACTCTGGCTTTTTTTGTCCTAAATACATAAATATTTGTACCTTTCCTGTTATCTCACCTTCTAATTCCTGGCTATTATCTGAAGTTTATTTTTAGACCTGTTTCTCAAGACTTGTTCTTTAGTTCCATCAACATTTCTTGTATGTTAATTCTTCTTTTGTGTTGGCGATCAGAGTGACATCATCTACGAACCTTAAGTGATTTAATCGTTCACCGTTTATTAATATTTCTTTATTTTCCCACTTTAGCGATTTGAACATCTTCTAGAATCAACGTGAATAGCTTTTCGGAACATTGAGTCGCCTTGTCTAATTTCTCTTTTAATTTTGATTTTATTTGCTTTTTTCTTCAAGCATTATTTGTGATGTGGCATTTTTATATATGTATTCAAGAAGAGTTGTGTATCTTTCATCAATTCTGCTGTAACTTAAGGCGTTAAGGACTGCCCATATCTCTACCCACTCAGTAGAGATATCGTACCAACACACCGACAGGCCGATAAACCGACAGACCAACGGAAATGAGTGACTACAGTCCCTGGCCAAATTATTAGACGCACTGCAAGATTTCATGTAAAATATTAATTACCGAGTGATATTGTACCGTTTTATTATTTTAAATTGATTTGTTTTTTATTTTTTATATTATCCAATCAATTACCTATTTATTTGACATAAATAAAACAGCATTAATTTAAAAAAGCATAAGTTTATTAAGTTTTAAAGAAAAGTGAAATTAATGTTAGTAAAAGTCAATATTTAGTTGAGCCACCTTTAGCCGCTATCAAAGCTTTAATTCTGCGCGGCATGCTATCAATGCAAGATTGTACTGTCTCCTGCATTTGAGGATGATGATTCCATACATGAATAATCTTTTCTAAGAGCTGGGTTTTGTTGGTAATCACATCTTTAGCCACTTCTCTTTTCATCAGCTCCCACACATTTTCAATGGGGTTCATATCAGGGCCAATCCAACAGAGGGATATTTTTTTCTGCCAAAAAAGCTTTAACAGACCGAGCAGTGTGGCAGGGAGCTCCATCTTGCATGAAAGTGAATGGTTCCCCATTTGGAAACCATTCTCTGAGCTGCGGAATCAACCGATTTTGTAATACTTCTTTGTACTGATCTTGCCTCATTATTCCTTTGACTACGTACAGACGTCCAGTGCCCTTGCCGCTGATGACTGACCAAATCATCACTTTGGTGGGATGTTTAACCGTCGGGACGACACAATCAGGATGAAACTTTTCTCCATGACGACGACGCACATACTGAGCTTTATTCTGCAAAATTTCGAATGTGCTTTCGTCACTGAAGCAGAACTGTCAAAAATAGGAAAAATATATAAACTTCCATGTTTATTTGCTTTATTTAACTGAAAATGATAATAATGTATCAATTATTGATTAAATTGCTGTATCTTACCGATCTCCAGAAGTCCACATCTTTGTCTTGCCATTGTTTGGCCCACTTCAGGCGCTTTGCTTTCATTGCAGCTGTTAACTTGGGCTTCCTGGCGGGGCGACAGGCCTTAAAATCTAATTCTTTCAATTTTCTTCGAACAGTGCGCTCAGAAGCATTTACGCTAGCATCCTGGAGTTATCATTTTATTACCTTTGTGGTAGCAAATCTGTTTTCTACACAAATTTTCTTCAAACATCTCTCTGACCGTGGAGTGAAAATTGGTTTTTTCTACCGCATCTTTTCTTTCTTTTCGGGCTTAATTCCTTCCCTGACTCAATTTTCTTTTTTATGCGTCGTACACTAGCTTCAGAAACCTCCAATCTTCGTGATATTTCTCGATTTGTAAATGTTTTCGCAATCACAAGGGCCTTCACTTCAGCTTTTTTACGTGGTGAAAGATCGCCTTTTCTACCCATAATGAAAATAGTCCAATTACTTTTTTAAAACACTGCATACAAAATAAACTAATAACTGAGTAGTATAAAACTGTTAAAACAAACAATCACAGTCCATAAAGCCACAGAAACACGTCCGTACCTGACTCGAATCCGATCGCGACTGATACAGGTTTGTACTTCTTTACGTTCATGTATCACTTTGTCAACACAGTGTTGCCATATGTTAAAAATAAATACAAATATGTAGTCTACAAACAATTCTTTTAAATAAAAATCAATAATATTGTAGTTTAAATATACCATTATTGCATAAAAACTCTTAAGAAACATAAAATTACTAAAAAAAATACAGTGCGTCTAATAATTTGGCCAGGGACTGTATATTGTTAAGGATATAGGAAACCTAAAATGTGAAGAAGAGAAAAAGTCTCGGAATGTGGCTTTTTTCACGAAAACAATTCTTTCCTTTAGCAAGGAAAGTAAAAAAAATATATTTTTCTCAAATTCTTTAGTTGGGCAGTACTACCGAACTCTCCACTATTTTTTAATTGCATTAGAGTATTTGGATTTAATACAATGGGCAATTTGAAACAGTAAAATTTACATTTACATTTGCATATGAATTTTCAAAAATACTAAATAAATAAATACTCTGCTAAAAAATGCGGAGATCGATATAAACACAGTGTCTCAAAGTAAACAGAGCTTTTTCAGAATGAAAAAAAAAAAATTATTATTTTACCAAAACTAATTTTTTATGTTCAAAATAGACCCCTTCGGACTCGATACACGGTTTTGCATGGCCAATAAGCTTATTGAATGAGTATTTTAACTCGTCCTTTGAGATGTCCTTCATTATCCTGGTCGACTTCTTTTGGATGTCTTCGATGTCCGCATAACGCATAACGCTTACGAGTAATTTTAGGAATTGATAGAAGTTACACGGAGCCAAATCAAGCAAATACGGTGATGTCTAAAAGGCCATTTTTGATTAAAACATTAGTACTAAGCGTCGAATGATGAGATGGTGCATTATCGTGTAACAGTCGCGAACTTCCAATGTCCAATTGTGGCCCCATACGACCAATTCGCGTCAATAAACGCTTTATAAAATCTAGATAATATACAGCATTAACCGTTTCGCTAAGTGAAACGAATTCCTTGTGCTCTAAACCTTCCGAAGCGTAGAAGTAAATTAATATTGTTTGCACTTTTGACTTCTCCAAACGACTTTTTTCTGGATTTTCTTCGCTTGCATTCAGAGTTTCTGGATCATATTGAAATTACCACGTCTCGTTGCCAGTCACAATGGAAAATTTGAAGTTTTTGCTCTTTTTTGACTCTCTAATCAAGCCTTTACAATGTTGAATTCGCAAGAATTTTTGGTCATCAGTCAATTGGTATGATACAAGTCGTGTGCAAATCTTTCTAAGCCCCAAATGTGAAGCTTTGAACATATTTAATTCCATTTTCATGTATCGCAACGAAGATTTCGACTCTTATTTGATGGGTTTATGAACAATTTCGATGTTTTCTTCGGTTATCATAACTTAGTTGACCAAGGTCGTTTAGGCACAATAAAGCCAATACAGTAGCGGAAGTGACCTCCAAATTTGTGACGAGATTTCGACGGCGCGTGCATCGACGGGTCCATATTTCGAAATGGTCGCTCAATGTTTACATTTGAACTCGGAATGTGCAATATATTGTCGATCGTTTCTTGATGTGACTGCAGTTGATATGAATTTAAAGACAGAAGGAAGATAGAGTTTATATAAAAAGATAATTAAAAACGTTTGTAAGTGAAGAGAATCGAAAAAGTGGATAAATAATCTATATAATCATGGGGAAAGGGGGTTATTGTTGTGCCGTTGATAACTGTAAAAATAGTTCAAAAAGTATCGTAAATCGTATGCGAATAAATTGAATAATTCTGAGAAACTATTTCTCTTATTAAAGATGTGGCTGGCAGCAACCAAGCGCGTCATCAATTGTCTAATTGAAAATTTGTGCAATGTAAATAAAACATTTTTTTTTCTCAAATGTCCACTCTCCATAAGCTCCTAGACTAGAGAGGGTATTTAAATTGCACTGATCAAGTCACGTTACAAAACATATTTATTAGAGTAGTCAAAATTTTTTTTTTAAATTCGTCCGGCTTAGCTTGAATATAATTCTACCTGTGAGAAAAGAATACTCCTTGTATCAAAGGCTAATAACACAGGTAAAGATCCTTATAAGAGTCGGATTTTATTGTAGTTACCCTGAGGCCCAATCAGGATCCGAAACATTCAAATTGTATTTGGACATAAAATTCCTTGCTGAATTTAAATATGTATTTAAAAATTTGGGTTTCAGTTTTCACTTTTAAGCCTTATGGAGTCCCAACAAGGCATTGGGCCCAAAATCTGATATGCCTATTCAATTCCCTGGAGAAAATGCTAAAACTTTTGTCTGAAACAATTTTTTTGAAAATGCCTTCGTGTCAAATTTTTCACTTGTATTCATCTTTTTTCTAACAAAGCGCTTCATTCTTTTTGTTTTTAGTGTTCCATACAGAACATTTATGAGATCACTTCGGTGTTTGTTTGTCTGTCCATCTCTCTGTCACCCGATTTTGTCCGATACTATTATAGGAATTGATGGCCTCATCAGAGCCGTGTAATTTTAAACGTTAAATTTTGACTTAAGTGGTTAGTTTTAGGGCGTGAAATCCAAAGTGAAAAAAAAAAAAATTACAGGTCATCGAGTGGGGTGTCAAATAAAAGCTTGTAAAAACACTAGTTTCAAATATATATATATATATATATATATATATATATATATATATATATATATATATATATATATATATATATATATATATATAATGTAATACTTGCGCACACTTTTCTTTGTATTATTTTTAAAAAATCGCGAAAAACCGCTATCCCCCCTGATCTAGAAAAGTACTGATCAAAAAATTTTGAAAAAGTCTGCAATATTCCTTTAATAATGCATCTTGTATATAAAGAGAAACAAGGTTTTCAGTAAAGATCGAAAAAATCCTTTGACTTTTTCGTATGCTTTATTAGTTTAAAACATTACAATATGCTGGCCATAAATTGCCCACTCGCGGACCAATGGTAAAAACAAGATTTCATTACAGTCACTGTCAAAAAATATATGTCCGTTAAACGTCAGTTAGAAGCTAAAGTCTCATTCTTGCCGCTAGAAGATTAATATTTCTTTGAGTTGACTATATATTAGGTTGTCGTATCTGACCTTTTTGAGTCAAAATTCAAAGAATTTTTACTTTCCTTGCTAAAGGGAAGTATTTTATTCGCGAAAAAAACATATTCCGACATTTTTGCTTTTTTGACGCTTTAGGGTTCTTAGATCACAAAAAACAACCACTCGGTTCTGTCGGTCTGTCTATCTGTTCGTTGGCCCGATAACTCTCGAACAGAAGAATATACCAGTTTCACACTTGGTATATATATATATATATATATATATATATATATATATATATATATATATATATATATATATATATATATATATATATATACTGAACCAAATGATTTTCACAAGCCTCATTTAAAGTCAACTTTACACTATTAAGGGAGTTTGTATACACGAAAGCAATTAGTAGGCTGATAAAGCAAGGTTTAGGCCGTACTGTAGATCCATTAGGCAAGTTGGCTTACTTTTAGCCAAGTCGTTAAAAATATATATGTGGTCTGGCGTTGATGGAAGACATAACTTTTTCTGTTGATTATTTCCGGACAGTTTCTCTCATCTGCCCGCTGCAATCTAGTCAAATGTTGACAGTAGAGATCAGAGTCATTTATTTGGCTAGATTCTAGCACCTTATGATAAACGAATCTCTTTTAGTCCCACCAAACACACAGTATTACCTTCCTGAGAGTTAATCCTGATTTTGCCACCAAGCTTCGAGCACGATTTTTTCTGCATATTATTGTTGTACGTGCTCCATTTTTCATCTTCCGTAATCAGACGTTTTGAAAATTGATCGATTATATTTATCACCGTTAAATCATGTGGCATTCAAACATCGAGCTTCTTTTTGTATCCAGCCTTCTCCAAACGGTGACGAATGTTTAGTTCCCTAGCGATATCCTCCTCTGTCCTATTGCCCTTGGTAGGGGGTGGTCACTACTCATGGGCTGGTTCTTCGCACTTGATTCTTCCAGATCTCTCGGTCTAGGGACATTTGGCCTGCCTCATG
>JAHKBH010000249.1:0-45000 GCA_019049505.1 Pachyrhynchus sulphureomaculatus
TTTTAAATTGGGTCTACCATCTACTAAGTATGATGGGAATTTGATAAAATGCATTCATGTCCGGTTTTTGATGTAAATTGTAATTCATTGTTTAAAAAATTATAATATTAGTTTCCTAATGAATCAAGCGTTGAACCAATGAGGAAGACTTTTATTATTATAATTTGAAAATGTATTTGTTATCAGAGGTTGTTCTCCAGATATTTGAACAAAAAAAATTCACGGGGCGCTCAATCAGTAGTATAGGATTGATGTAACTCAGTAAATTCATTGCTTTCAGTAGTGACTTGCACTCTTTCAGGTTTTAAATCATCCTTCTCTAAAGCTCCCCATTAATTCTAGTCTCGTTTTCTATATAGTCAATAAAATTCTTTTGAAGTCCAAAAAACCTTCGCCATCAACTTTCCAGAAGATAACATAATTTTTGCCTTCTTTGTAAGTAAAGAGCCCTTATGAACTCTATTGCACTAACACCTGTTTCATGGAACGGGCCCAATGGAAAACCCAAGTCTCGCCGCATGTGACAATTCGCAAAAACTAGCTCTCAGCGACTATATTTTTTTGAGAATCTTTTTTTCTCGCCAGTTTCTGCTTACGTGTAAGGAGTTTGAATATTCGTCATGTGGAAAATCTTCTATTCTTTAAATCGTCGTGTACAATCTTAAAAACTTGTTTACTCCTGTTTCTTCAGCAATCTCGCAGCAGCTCTTCCTCAAGAAGCGTGATGGTTTTTCTCAGTTCTTCTTTTAACTAGTCTTCTTGATCTGGGATCGTCCTAAATTGAGTCTCAGACTTATCGAGATTGTTTAGGACAAAATTTTATCTGAAAGTAAACTGAGACGTCATTAACTTACAACTTTCGGTCTACGTCTATCTTTACTGAGATCCACGATACTCCAAATTACGTTTGCTCATTTTTCGGAAAAAGAAAAACCGTAAAGCTGCAAAACGCGACGAAAACTTTGTAGTAGTAGTAGTATCTAGAATAGCAGCAACCAAGCAATTTTCATTTCACGGCTCTTTTTGCGATTAGCTTCCAAAATTAACCGCTTCTTCCTCCAATTTCGCACTGTTTCTGAACAAACATTTTTCGAAAATAGTTCCCGTACTTCTTCTTTTAATTTTGATGCACTTTTCTTGGGATCTATAATTATTTGCCTACCAATATTGGCCTCTTCACGTAGAATCAGTTTCTTGGGACGACCAGAGCGTGGTCGAATTTTATAGGAACCCATTGATTTATACTGGTTTACAATGTACTGTTTAGTAGCATGCGACTCTTTAACAATTTTTCCTATATTTCTGTACGGTTTTCTATTTATCTATCTATCTTTCGAACTTGAAATGGAATTTCACAATTTCTCTCGCTCATTTTTAATACTACTTTGAGAACCCACTGCAAAATTACTAGCAACAAGTGACAGATTATAACGTATGACCAAAAGTTATTCATTTGTTTTCAGTTTAGCGAGCAATAGATAGCTTGATAAAATGCGGTTGATTATAACGTGTTTTTTTCAATGCTTGAGTGTATGGAGACTTTTTTGATATTAATTTTATTTACAATGAAGTAACTTCTAAATAAAATGTTCCGTGATTTTTTTTTAATACTAATCTTCGTTGGTTAAGTTTCAAATATTAATTTAAACATGTTTTCTCATAGTTCCAATTAATTAGTTAAACATAAGAAAAATAGTATAGAAAGCAGGTGATGTAGGGAGACTTTTTGGACTGACTGCGTATATATATATATATATATATATATATATATATATATATATATATATATATATATATATATATATATATATATATATATATATATATATATATATATATATATGTATATATATATATATATATATGTATATATATATATATATATATATATATATATATATATATATATATATATATATATATATATATGGTGAATTTGCAGGTGTTCTCTATGTATATAAGCGACGTTTTGGTAATTTATGGAATGCTTTTGTGATTACTAGGTGTTTTTCTAAGCAAAACGTCCTATCACTCAATATTTCACTCTCATCTTGCTTATTTTATTCTCGTCTGGGGACACTTTGCACAGACCTATCGAGTGTTCAACTTACAGCGTAAGGTACTGAAAATACTGGATGGGCTTGGTTTCAGGGATGACTACCGACAGTCATTTGTATCGCTCAGAATTTTGACGATTCCTTCACAGTACGTTCTTGAGAATCTCCGGTTCTTAATGCAATACGTTCATTCCTACAGAAGCCATGGAGATGTGCATTATCATGACACCAAGCATGAGGAGAATCTAATTCAAACATATTGGAGGTTGAAAAGATGTCAAACAGGACCTGGGACTGGGCCGTTAAATTTTTTAATGTATGTATGTGTAAAAAATTCTGGTGAAAAATGCTTTTTACTCCATAAACGATTACCTCTATTATGAGTATTAGATTTTAAGTTTTGGTTTTGAGTTTTATTTTTGAAGAGTTTCTTCCCATACTGTCTTAATGTTTTTCTCTTAAATGTAAATGACATACAGTCCCTGGCCAAATTATTAGACGCACTGCAAGATTTCATGTAAAATATTAATTACCGAGTGATATTGTACCGTTTTATTATTTTAAATTGATTTGTTTTTTATTTTTATATTATCCAATCAATTACCTATTTATTTGACATAAATAAAACAGCATTAATTTAGAAAAGCATAAGTTTATTAAGTTTTAAAGAAAAGTGAAATTAATGTTAGTAAAAGTCAATATTTAGTTGAGCCACCTTTAGCCGCTATCAAAGCTTTAATTCTGCGCGGCATGCTATCAATGCAAGATTGTACTGTCTCCTGCATTTGAGGATGATGATTCCACACATGAATAATCTTTTCTAGGAGCTGGGTTTTGTTGGTAATCACATCTTTAGCCACTTCTCTTTTCATCAGCTCCCACACATTTTCAATGGGGTTCATATCAGGGCTATTACCCAGCCAATCCAACAGAGGGATATTTTTTTCTGCCAAAAAAGCTTTAACAGACCGAGCAGTGTGGCAGGGAGCTCCATCTTGCATGAAAGTGAATGGTTCCCCATTTGGAAACCATTCTCTGAGCTGCGGAATCAACCGATTTTGTAATACTTCTTTGTACTGATCTTGCCTCATTATTCCTTGACGACGTACAGACGTCCGGTGCCCTTGCCGCTGATGACTGACCAAATCATCACTTTGGTGGGATGTTTAACCGTCGGGACTACACAATCAGGATGAAACTTTTCTCCATGACGACGACGCACATACTGAGCTTTATTCTGTAAAATTTCGAAGGTGCTTTCGTCACTGAAGCAGACCTGTCAAAATAGGAAAAATATATAAACTTCCATGTTTATTTGCTTTATTTAACTGAAAATGATAATAATGTATCAATTATTGATTAAATTGCTGTATCTTACCGATCTCCAGAAGTCCACATCTTTGTCTTGCCATTGTTTGGCCCACTTCAGGCGCTTTGCTTTCATTGCAGCTGTTAACTTGGGCTTCCTGGCGGGGCGACAGGCCTTAAAATCTAATTCTTTCAATTTTCTTCGAACAGTGCGCTCAGAAGCATTTACGCTAGCATCCCGGAGTTGTGATTTTATTACCTTTGTGGTAGCAAATCTGTTTTCTACACAAATTTTCTTCAAACATCTCTCTGACCGTGGAGTGAAAATTGGTTTTCTACCGCATCTTTTCTTTCTTTTCGGGCTTAATTCCTTCCCTGACTCAATTTTCTTTTTTATGCGTCGTACACTAGCTTCAGAAACCTCCAATCTTCGTGATATTTCTCGGTTTGTAAATGTTTTCGCAATCACAAGGGCCTTCACTTCAGCTTTTTTACGTGGTGAAAGACCGCCTTTTCTACCCATAATGAAAATAGTCCAATTACTTTTTTAAAACACTGCATACAAAATAAACTAATAACTGAGTAGTATAAAACTGTTAAACAAACAATCACAGTCCATAAAGCCACAGAAACACGTCCGTACCTGACTCGATTCCGATCGCGACTGATACAGGTTTGTACTTGTTTACGTTCATGTATCACTTTGTCAACACAGTGTTGCCATATGTTAAAAATAAATACAAATATGTAGTCTACAACAATTCTTTTAAATAAAAATCAATAATATTCTAGTTTAAATATACCATTATTGCATAAAAACTCTTAAGAAACAAAAATTACTAAAAAAAATACAGTGCGTCTAATAATTTGGCCAGGGACTGTAGTAAGAGAAATTTATGTATTAACATTTGTGTAGTAATCTTATTGCTTTAAAGTTTTAGATCTTTTTTTAGTGCATTCGACAGTGAATGTCTTTAGTTTGTCTCTGCACTGCCACTGCAGTTTTGAAAATTTAATGATGTAAAATTTATTTTAGGCGCTAAATCAAGTCTTGTCGACTCTCTTACTGCAACTGACAATGCTCTTATTTTGTCACTTATCACTAATAGCAGCAAATTTTGAGATACCTATAACTATGAGAGTAGGCAATATAATTTATATTTTTTTTGCTGTTCTCTACATTTTTAATTTTTGTTATTAATTGTTTTAACATTTTGAATGTTTAAGTCTAGACTTAATTTCAAAATTTTATTTCAGGATCTACAGGTGTCACTGTAAATTGACATCTTGTAGGCCGTGATGTGTGATAAGTTTGGACCCTTCCCAATACATTCAAGTTAAAGTAGTAATGATTAAGGGGTGAACTTGTCCCATACAAAGAGCTTCTTTTTACGAGGACATCATTTTTTTATATCTATAGGAGCTGGGAAAGGGCTTATGCCCCTTCTGGCCCTTCCTTGGCCACACTATGACGTCTCATCTTATTTACAAGTGAAATTTTGGTCCAAACAGTTTTAATGAGTCAGAGATTCAATTCAGGATGATCTCAGGTCTGAAAGACCAGTTGGGAGAAATACCACAGAAACCATCAGGCTTACCGAGGATTTCCTTCTTAGGTTAGTGAAAATCTCTGCGCTTGCTAAAGAAGCTCGAGTATCTGAAACTATGGTTTTCAAGTTCGTAAACAAAGATTTAGAGAAGAAAACAATTTTTCCACGATTGATCGCCAATCTCCGTACACCAGGAGATATTGATAAGGAAAAAATTTCTTCAGAATATTTGGCCTCTTTAGAGAACAATGAGAGTTACTGTCAGAGACGACAAGACTTGGGTGTATAACTGGAATCTCAAACCTTTCCTTTTTTTAATTATACTGTTTCCGTTATTTTTTCTTGACAGAATGGCGGATGTTACATGTTATAATTTTTAAAGTGTCTACCATCTATTGAGTACGATGAGAATTGCTTAAAATGCATTTCTGGTTCTTCCTGTAAATTGTAATCTATTGTTTAAAAAAATATAATATTAGTTGCCTAACGAATCAAGCGTTGGACCAATGAGGAAGACTCATTATTATAATTTTAAAAATGTGTACTTATTTTTCACGTTTTAAACTATGACTAGAAACAAATATATACTACTATTAGTATTTGTACAGAACTTTAAAATACATAAAAATTATTTTATTCCTAAATTTTACACATAAATTATCAGTTAAACACCGACAACGTTTAAAATACCCGGGAACTGACGAGAAATTAATAAAACTAACGATTATAGGTGGCAGCACCAGTTTTACTGGTGTCTTGTTTATAAACAAAAACGTAATGTTAAGATAAAGTAAAAATAAACTATTTAATTGGTGCCATTAAATGTTAAAAGTTTTTTGTATTATGTTATCGATTTAGAGAAAAAACGCGAAATAGGTTATAACTTTCATATAAAGTTACATATCTGACCAGTTTAATCCTTGGTGTCTTCCGTCGTAGTTAGCTTTGGAATTGTTCTTTATTTTAATTGGTTAAAGGGTGACGCCGCTTTTTCTTCTGTCTTTTGCAGGGTGGCGCCATTTTGATTTTAGCTGGCTTCCACGACGCTAACATCGAGTCGTATAAATTAACGTTTAGAAGTTTTAGCATATTTAAACTATAAGATATTTCAACATTTTACTTTAAAAGTATGTTTAATAAAACATGGAAGTGTTTCGTAACAGTACATCATCAACGTGTTCTTGGCGTCCTTCACTTTGCAACATACATTTACATTTATCTTTGCTCTGCGATTGGACCATATCTCCAAGACAAGAAAAGTGAGTTGTGTATCAGTTGTATGAAATTAGCTGTACGGTAAGTGCCACTCTCTCCCGGTGAAGAATTTTATCACCCAGTGAAGGCATATCTCATTTCACAGGGTAATATATGATTAACTTGTGAAGATCCTAAGTCTAAGAATCTTAAAATTGTAATATGGTACAGATAGTTGAAGTCACTGTTATACCAGACGCTTACTTAAAATAGTACATGTATGCAAGGTCCTTTGTAACTGTACTGTCACAACATTAATCTTATGCTCATAATTATAAAAGTTCTTTTGGTTTCGGGTATGTATGTCACTTAGGACACCCAATTGCCACACCACCTTGTTAATTGTTTCTTTTCACTTGAAGATTAGAGAATCTAAAACCTATGGAGAAGGTAATAGTTCTTTTAAAATGGATTTTCCCTAGCTTTTATTATATAACATTAGTAGATGTGTTGCTACAAAGTGTAATTTAAAAAAAAAATGACTGTTGATGTTTGAAAAATATCAAAAAAGGCTATATCAATTCAATCATCAATTCTTTTGATATTTTATTAATTTTTCTTTTTGTTCCAGATATATTTGGTATATAGAACACAGGATTTCCACATGCTGTGCTTTACCTTGTTCTTTGTTTTTTTCAATTGGGATGTTTAAAAAGTTGGTTAAATGTTTCGACACCATAAGACCCGAACCTGAAGTCACTTGACCAGGTAACGTATTCCTCTTCAAGTATAAAACTATTTATTCCATCTACCAATAAGAACACCTTTGCCAGTAAACAACATGTAAACTAAATATAAAGAGTTGATTGAGTGGTCCGTTACTTTGTGACAGTACATTTTAACAATAAAACTACTTAATTACTTTGTTAACTGTCACTAAATATATTTGTAAAGATTTTACAATTGCGTTCTCGTGATTTTTCGTAGTACAACTACATTGTCAAACGCTTAACAAAGACTAAAACAGATTTTTGGTAGATTAAGCTGAAAGTGACTTGTTTTCGTTTACGGTTTATTAAGGTATTAATTATTTTAGGTTGGAAGCCGTTATTGAGTGCTATATTTTTGATTGTGTCCAGTTCTTTTTTTTAATTATTTTTACTAAGAGGGATATTGAAGGCTCTATGGATCATAGATCTATAGGCTGCCAGTTTATGGGAGTTAGGGTGTATTGAGTCAGCTGGGATGGTGAACTCTGAAAAGGTTGGTTTGCGGAAGATATCGAATTCTAGTCTATTTCTCTTTTTCAAAATTGTAATATCTAAGAAATTTATTTTATTATCGGTTTCCTTTTCAAGTGTGAATTTTATGTTGGGGTGTAAATTATTTAGCTGATTTAAAGTGGAATTTAGTTCAGTATCATTTCCAAGGAAACATACTAAGATGTCGTCCACATATCTAAATCAAAAGAGAATATTTTTCGCGTGTTGAGTTTTTAGAAAACTGTTTTCCAATTCTGACATAAAGATTTCGGCTAGCAAAGGACTAAGTGGAGACCCCATGGCAAGTCCATCTCTTTGTTTGAAAAATTGATTATTGAACTGAAAATAATTTCTGGATATACAAAATTCGAACAGTTTCAATATATCTTGTTGTATTATTATATTGACGTTGTTTTTTTGTAACATAGTTTTTATAATTTCTAAACAATCTTTATTTGGGATATTGGAGAACATATTTGTTACATCGAATGAAACTAGAAGGGCGTTATTTGGGATGGAGATATTTTTAAGTTTATTTGTAAGGTCTATAGAGTTTTTTGTGTTGTATTTTGGATTGAATTGTGTAATTTCTTTGAAGATGGTGTTGAGATGTGTTGCCAGATTTTTTTTTTAGGGGGGTGTTGCTGTATGATACTACTGGTCTTATTGGCGAATTTTCTTTATGTATTTTTATCAGGCCATAAAGTTTTGGTGATGTAGGATTTTGGTTTATTATTTTAAACTTTTCTCTTTCATCCACAATGCTCAGGGTTTCATTTAGCAGGGTCTTGAGTTGTTTTTGAATTTTATCCGTTGGATCTTTTTTTAGTTTTACTGGATTTTCTTTTTCCAAAAAATCATTTACTTTTTGAATGTAACGGTTTTTTATCAAGGGCTATGATGGAGTTGCCTTTGTCTGCTTTTGTTATTAGTAAGTTATTCTCTTTTATTTTAGACTGAATGGACGCTGAAACTTAAAAAACTAATAGAGAATAAAAAATATACCGAAACTTCAGATAATACTCAACAAAAAACCTTCTATAATAGATTTATCAATATCTCTAATACAAATTTCACAGAAAGTGAGAAAAAAACTGCTTGAAAAAGGACCAAAATATAACCCTAACTTTAATATAAAAAATACTACCGAAACCCTAATATCCGAAATTGAATCAGCCACAAAAAACGTAGGTGACCCAAATATTAAAAAAGAAAAAATAAAACATATAATGATAAACACAAAAAACACTACTTGCAGTAACCAAGAACAATTAACGATACGTCCATTCAGTCTAAAATAAAAGAGAATAACTTACTAATAACAAAAGCAGACAAAGGCAACTCCATCATAGCTCTTGATAAAAACCATTACATTCAAAAAGTAAATGATTTTTTGGAAAAAGAAAATCCAGTAAAACTAAAAAAAGATCCAACCGATAAAATTCAAAAACAACTCAAGACCCTGCTAAATGAAACCCTGAGCCCTGTGGATGAAAGAGAAAAGTTTAAAATAATAAACCAAAATCCTACATCACCAAAACTTTATGGCCTGATAAAAATACATAAAGAAAATTCGCCAATAAGACCAGTAGTATCGTACAGCAACACCCCCCTAAAAAAAAATCTGGCAACACATCTCAACACCATCTTCAAAGAAATTACACAATTCAATCCAAAATACAACACAAAAAAACTCTATAGACCTTACAAATAAACTTAAAAATATCTCCATCCCAAATAACGCCCTTCTAGTTTCATTCGATGTAACAAATATGTTCTCCAATATCCCAAATAAAGATTGTTTAGAAATTATAAAAACTATGTTACAAAAAAAAAACAACGTCAATATAATAATACAACAAGATATATTGAAACTGTTCGAGTTTTGTATATCCGGAAATTATTTTCAGTTCAATAATCAATTTTTCAAACAAAGAGATGGACTTGCCATGGGGTCTCCACTTAGTCCTTTGCTAGCCGCAATCTTTGTCAGAATTGGAAAACAGTTTTCTAAAAACTCAACACGCGAAAAATATTCTCTTTTGGTTTAGATATGTGGGACGACATCTTAGTATGTTTCCTTGGAAATGATACTGAACTAAATTCCACTTTAAATCAGCTAAATAATTTACACCCCAAGATAAAATTCACACTTGAAAAGGAAACCGATAATAAAATAAATTTCTTAGATATTACAATTTTGAAAAAGAGAAATAGACTAGAATTCGATATCTTCCGCAAACCAACCTTTTCAGATGTCACCATCCCAGCTGACTCAATACACCCTAACTCCCATAAACTGGCAGCCTATAGATCTATGATCCATAGAGCCTTCAATATCCCTCTTAGTAAAAATAATTTAAAAAAAGAACTGGACACAATCAAAAATATAGCACTCAATAACGGCTTCCAACCTAAAAATAATTAATACCTTAATAAACCGTAAACGAAAACAAATCACTTTCAGCTTAATCTACCCGTAAAAGAATACCGACAAAAGAAAACATTCATACCTCTGACATATTTTGGTCCCATCTCGGATAAAATATCCCAAGTTCTCACGACCGAAAAAAAAACAAGAATAGCTTTAAAAACCCGCTCAAAAATTATCCAATATATTTTTTAATGCCAAAGATAAAACTAATAAATACAATAAATCAGGAGTTTATAAACTTAATTGTCAAGAGTGCAATAGCTGTTACGTAGGCCAAACGGGACGGAATTTCAAGACAAGATTCGCAGAACACAATGCCTCTTATAGGCTAAAAAATGAAAAATCACACTTTGCTAAACACTTAGAAACAGGCCATACTTTTCCCAATATCGATTGTTTACAAATACTCCATAGGGCACCTAAAGGGTCAAAACTCAACTTCTTAGAATCTATAGAAATTTACAGACATTCAAAGGACCATAATATAAATTTACTGAATAGTCAATTAGACGTAGCAAATTCTCTTTTGTTCAAACTTTTTTAACATATAATAGACCCACATCTGTTCGTCATATAAACATAAAATACCAAAAATCTGTTTTAGTCTTAGTTAAGCGTTTGACAATATAGTTGTACTACGAAATCGCGATAACGCAATTGTAAAATCTTTACAAATATATTTAGTGACAGTTAACAAAGTAATTAAGTAGTTTTAATGTTAAATATAAAGATCTTTTGAATTTAAATCAATGACAAGGTTGACCCCTAAAGCATAAAAAAGCACTTTGTTTATTTTCGTGTATATTACCGAGACACAATTTTTTAGTTATGTTTTTCCAGAGGCAAATGTTTCAACACCAAAAGGAGCAAAAACAAAATCGTCTCATTAGCTTATCGTATTTGCCTTAATTTTTGAGATTCAGTTAAATGTGCAGTCATAGCTGTCTTTTGTAATGTATCGTCAGGGTAAGAATTTGTAATGTTTTCCCTGATTTTCATGGCACATTTCATTTTGTGGTTTTTTTTCTTTATTTAATTTTTCGCTTTGAAATTATGATTTTCTTGCCTACATTATAAATTCACATTGGCAAACGAAAAGTTAGGATAAAAAATATGCCATGTAACAAAGTTAAGGTGTTGTGTAGAGCTAACCAGTTATAGTCAAGGTATAAGACTAAAATTTTTTGTATGTTAGTATCCCAAAAATTAAAAATTCAGTTTAGACTATGATGACATGTAGAACATGTCATACAATCAAAACAACCAAATTTGACATCATTACACTGCTTGTTGACAATTATTAAAATTTTGTAATTTAAAAAAAATTTTTTTTTTTTAAGTTGTCTACTAGCCATGAAGGGAATCTCGGAGAGTTAAAAAATTATTTTTCTACATAACTTCCATTATTTAGTCCAACGTTTTCTGAATTTCATCTAAAAAAATCCTTTTGTTTACATCTCAAAAACAACGACGCTACAGCAGCTTCCAACTCATCATTTGAGAAAGATCCCTGGAGGTCTTTCTTCAGATATTTGAACAAAAAAATTCACAGGGCGCTCGACCAGGAATATAAGATTGATGTGTAACTCAGTAAATTCATCGCTTTCAGTAGTGACTTGCATTGTTTGAGGTTTAAATCATCCTTCCATAAAGCTCTCCATTCATTCTGGTCCCGTTTTCTATATGGTCGATAAATAAAATTCCTTTGAAGTCCCAAAAAACCGTCGCCATCAACTTTCCAGAAGACAACTTAATTTTAGCCTCCTTTGTAAGTAAAGAGCCTTAATAAACCTCATTGCACTAACACCTACTTCATGGAACGAGCCCATTAGAGAACCCAAGTCTCGCCATATGTGACAATTCGCTAAAACAAGCTTTCAGCTGCCATATTTTTTTGAGAAATTCCTTTTTTCACCAGATTCTGCTTTCATGTAAGGAGTTTGGAGATTCATCATGTAGAACATTTTTCATTCCTTAAATCTTCGTGAACAATCTTAAAAACTCTGTTACTCTAGCTTCTTCAGCAATCTCACCGCAGCGCATCCTCAAGAAGCCTGATAGTTCCCTCAATGCTTGTTTTAACTGGTTTTCTTGATCTAGGATCATCCTGAAATTGAGTGTCTGACCTATCGAGACTGTTTAAACTTTAGAAATAAGCTGGAACGTCATTAACGTACAACTTTCGGTCTACGTCTATCTTTACTGAAATGCACGATACTCCAAATTACTTTGCTCATTTTTCGGAAGAACAAAAATTGTAAAACTGCAAGACGCGACGAGGTCGAACAAAATTTTATCAAAGTACTTAGAACAGCAACAACCCAGCAATTTTCTTTTCGTGGCTAGATATATAAACTGACTTAACAAAACAAATTTGTCTAGGGAAAAAATATACAAAATTTATATTTTAATTAATAACGTAATTAAACAATTTAATTAATTGACTTATATAAATAAGACAGAATTGATGAATGTTTATTTACAAATAAAATAATTTATATTTGTAATTTAATTTAAAAATCTGATGAAAAGGCAATGATTCCCTAAATAAACATCATCAGTAATTGTGATATTCATTATATTTTTTCTTTTTGTTTTGAGTATTTGGAGAAATGGTACAACTACATATTTTAAGTTTTAAGGAAAAAGATTGCGGTGTTTTTTTTTTATCAAAAAACATTTTAAATTTGTTGCATGAAAATTTTTTATACAAACATTTTTGTTTGAAAAAATTTCCCCGCTTATAACTACCACTGCCAAGTACTGTAAGGTAACTAATTTTTGATAGCTCAGGGAATTCATGGTTTTGGGTTAGACTGTTTCCAATTCCAACGTTCCGCCTGCAGTAACACGAGGGATCTTTAGAAATTTTCACTCTTCGAGATTAGAACATTGATTGCCTGATTTACTAAAAGGGTTTAATTTTGATATTGGGCTAACTTGACAGTTAGGGGTTTAAATTGACAAGAACTCTAGTAATCCAGCTAAAGTTGTAAAGCTGAGCAGAACACTAGATTTTAATTAAACTAATAAAAATTAAAAATCATTTTGAAATTTTAAAAAGCTATTAACTTTCTCACCTGTTCTAAGATTTTATTTCTCAATTTTCATTTTAAATTTTCTTCTATAAACGTTTCTTTATAGACATTTTTAAAGTAAATATAAGAGGGCCAGGCACAAAAGCCTACTGGGCAACTGGAAGTTATGAATTCCTTGGTAACTGTGTCGGGTTTAAAGTAGTAGATCTTTTTAGTGTAAATCTGGCAGTGAATGTTTAGAAAATATTGTATTACGCGACATGAGGATGTCGATCAATGGATCCTGTATTTTCCGTCTGAAAAGCGGCTAATTAAAAAGTTAACAATGTCACATTTTTTTTAATACGTAGGTAAACAATACATTTTGATGCAGTTCATCTATTTTCTCAGTATCAAAGAATTATTCTTAGAGTTCCTGATTTTTACAAATTTTCTTAATTTTGTTTGTTTATCCTGGAGAAGAATGTTCTATTAAGGATTAACAACTATGTTTTTGAAGTAATATTAACGATTGAGACCTCACTTAAGTAGATTTAAGAATTTTTTATTGAGGTATACAACGCAGTAGTAATTTAAATTTCGCATTCTTAAAAGGCGGTGCCTTTATATAGCTGTGAAACTTTGACAATAGAAAGAAGGATAACGTTATATGGAAACATTTCAGATGTAGTGTTGCAGAAAAATGATGAGAGTTATGTAGACTCTTTTTTTCCACTATAGGTTTTTAGCGGGGACTTCTCTTGATTTTTAATTTTTCTTATCTTACTTGTCTTTTACCATTTGATTTATAGAATGTAACCTATGTCTACCCCTGTGTGGTCTGATTCTGGCCATTTGCTCTACAACTTTATATTCGAATGTGGGCCAAATTGCTGACTTGGTATTGCAAAGTTGTATGATATATGTGGATATGTACCTAAAAATTTGTTTGTTTTACCATACAACCATGAAATACTGAACCAGCTAAAAATCATGATAACTGTTAAAATGTCCATTTATACTTCAAAACTTTTCCTAATTTTAACCTTGCTTGTGTTACCGGAACTTAACCTGATTTATGTAACTTAGCCTATAGCTTGTCTGTCATTTTCTCTACAATATACTGTATTAGACTGCCAAATTCTTATATCCGTGAGTTTTCTTAATTTCAACACTTTCTTATTCCTGCTTATAAAATTCTTTATTATTCTTCTTCATTTATGGCTTAGGTCTATTTAACTTATTTTCATCATTCTTTTTAACACCACATGTTGAATGCCTTCTTTTTCTTTTCACGTGGCACCTCGGCTAGGGAAGAAATAAGCTTAAGATACATATAAACAATATTACGTTAATAATTACAGCAAATTAGATACTTAGCATAGAAATGGTAAAAAATAATTGTGAATAATAAATTACAAGTTAATTTTACATATCGATACTTGGGAGGTAAAATGGTACAAGTGACAGTTTTGGTAAAATTGGATTTGTGGTATCAACAAAAAATTGTTATAGCTCTAAATAAGTTTTTTTTTTTTTAAATTTCTATGATACTTTTCCTGCATAGACGTAGATGGATAGGAACTAGGACGTAGACTAACACACATTTTATTAAGTTATTTATAATTCACTTTTTTTGTGGGTTATAGTACTCCGAAGCTTGGCTTACTTTATACATTCCGTAATTCATTAGGATATAAGATTTGGGAACGTTTTTTTAAAAAGCAATAGATTGAGAGTTGGTAAGTAAAGAAAAACGGCATATGGAAGTATTCCAGATATGATGCTATAGAGAAATATTAATGATAAGTTGGATAGACTAACTTACAAGTGAAAAAATCCACTGTGTTTTCCCCGATTTATTCGTGTTTAACTGCAACACTTCCGTGCCATATTTTGAGCATACACGTTTTTAACCTTCACTTTCTATTTCATTACATCTGTCAAGTTCTTTGCCAGTCATCAGACCCTATCATGTGTTTGTTTCATGGTTAGGTAACATGACTCGTAATCAGGGGAGGCTGATCAGGGCCAAACTACATATGTACAAGGTCTTGAGTAGATGGTCCCTGGTATGTGCTGTGTGGTCCAACCTTTTCCCTAGAATGGGTTAGTCAGTCCTAGAGCGTAGTCGACCATAAAGAAACTTGGTCACTGAGTCTAAGAAGTAGTCGGCCTATGACGATAAGCAAAGCGGGGTGAACGAACGCGACTTATGGGGAAGGTTGGTGAGACTATGGGCCAGTTCCTGGGACAACGCCATTTCAAATAGCTATTTCGGTTTTACCAGGTTATATGATATAGAGATATAAATAGCTATGAAAATATCAGTTGTAAAATACAGCCATGTACTTCTGATCTAGCTAAGAACCATGATACCAGTATTCTTAAGAAGTCCATAATATTACCAATTCTTCTTAGGCCTTGCTCTTTTGTTTGGACACATCTATTTCTTTATAATTAACCTGATGCCTTTTGCCATTTGATCTATTAAACTTGGTCTACCGTTATCATTGCCTTGTCTGCTTTCTGTTATTTCCTCTACAGTTTACTATTATAATAGATAGATAGATACATTTTAGAATGTGACTGCTCATTTCATATCTTCTTTTCTGTATGTGTTGCAAACAGTCCTTCCTTTTTCGACATATTTCAGCACTTATTCCTATTTATCTATTTAATCTGTAGTTTTTTTATTTATTTTTTTTGGAATAGTCCGTCTACCTAACTCATCATAATCATTCTTCTGGAGCGCCACATCTCGAATGCTATATGCCTTTTTTTTTAGTGTGCCGTATGGAACACTTATAAGATGACTTCGGTGTTTGTCTGTCCGTCTGTCTGTCACACCCGATTTTCTCCGAAACTATTAATCATAGAAAATTGAAATTTGGTAATAATATAGGAATTGATGGCCTCATCAGAGCCATGTAGTTTTGAAAGTTAAATTTTGACTTAAGGGGTTAGTTTTGGGGGGGTGAAATCGAAAATGAAAAAAAAAATTTTTTACTAGGTCATTGAGTGTGGTGTCATGAAATTTTGTGAAACACGAGTAAAAAATATATATAATCTAATACTTGCGCACACTTTTCTTTGTATTATTTTTAAAAAATCGCGATAAATCTCTGTCCCCCCTCCTTATCTCGAAAATTACTAATCAAAAAATTTTGAAAAATTCTGGAATATTCTCTACAGGGTGTAGATTGAACGAAAATTATCACGAGTGCATTACCCTTAATAATTTATCTGGTATATAAAAAACAAAAATTTCAAGGTCATCAGTTTTTTTAGTTATGATTGGAAACAAACTTTGTTGAAAACTCATTTGGGGTGTGTTCTGATCATTTTATACCTGCGTAACAAAATTTTTTATTTTCAAAGCAATCGACGTACGGAACACTAATTGCGCAAGTTCAACTTGCACTTGATCGGTTACTCTTTCTAATCCTTCCTTGGCTACACCAAGATAATCCCCTCTTATTTTGAAGTAAAATTTTGGTACAAATAGTCCGAGACTCAATTCAGGACGATCCCATATTTGGAAGAGTAGTTGACCAGGCTTGCAGAGGTTTTGTTGCTGTCAGATCGGCGAGTATAGATTTCGGTGATTGTTAAAGAAACTGGAGTACCTGAAACACGATTTTCAAAAATTGTAGGCGAAAACAGTTTCTCCATGTTAGATCTCCAAACTCCATTTGGCCTCTTTAAAGAACTGTTCTGATAGTTACCGTCAGGGACAACAAATCTTGGGTGTTCCACTGGAATCTCAAACCTTATCTTTTTTTTTTCTAATTATACAGTCTCGTGGGGTTGCAGTTTTCTTTCTTGACAAAATGGCGGACGTTACATATAATTTTGAAATTACACCTACCCTACTGAGGATGATAGAAATTTAATAAAACGCGTTCATGTCTGGTGACAGAAAAACGCAAAATAGGTTATAACTTTCAAATAAAGTTGCATATCTGACAAGTTTAATTCTTGGTGAATTATTCTTTATTTTAATTGTTTTTTTTTTTTCTGTCTTGCCTTGTGGAATCGTTTTGATTTTAGCTAGCTTCCATGACGCTAACATCGAGATATAAATTAACTTTTATGACACATTTTGTCATATTTAAATTGTAAGATATTTCAACATTTGACTTTAAAAGTGTGTTTTAAAAAAATACTAAATATAGGAGTGTTCCGTAACAGTACATCAAAGTGTTCTTGGTGTCCTTTGCTTTGCATCATACGTTTACATTTATCTTTGCTCTACGATACTAACATATCTTGAAGACAAGAAAGGTGAGTGATACATATGTATCAAAGTATTAAGTGGCAGTAATCTCGCTTGTGAAGAATTTTATCACCCAGTGAAGGCACATCTCATTCCAGAGGGTAACATATGACTGAATTGTGAAGGTTCTAATTCTAAGAATTTTAAAATGGTAGTATTGTACAGATAGTCGAAGTCCCTGTTGTAACAGAAGCTCGACTAAACTAGTACATGTAATCAAGACCCTTCATGGTTGTACTATCATAATAATTTTTTACTAATAGTTATAAAAGTTCTATCTCACATGTTATTGTCGATATGAGCTGGCATTATAAAAGCAACTTGAATACAAATTACTTTTATGATCTAATGCTAACCTAACATCTCTAGCTTGTATTACCTTTATTTAAACTTGAACATACCCTATTTATATATACTTTGTAGTTAAGTTGATACCATCAAAAGGCTGGTGCAGGTAGTCAGAGTATCGAGCCTGGCAGAAGTCTGCTTAAATGTGATAACAATTTACAAATTATAACTGCAATGAAACAGTTTCATAAGTTTAAATAATTTAGGTTATACATACAATACAATTTTTTTGTCCACAGCACAATCTAGAGACATCTTCATAGTCACGAAACATTAAGCAACTTCAGACAGCCTAGGTGGATACAATGATATCAACCAGGTGATGCCTGGTGAGATCTGGGCATCTACCATCTGGTTTGTTCTTTTAGTCACCTTATACAACAGGCAGAACATACTGGGGGTGATATTCCGTTCCGCATCCTCACGGGGTATGTATAGTTCATGAAATATTGTACAAGTAAAACACTACAATTATTAAGTCTACAGCAGACCAAGAATACAAAATTTTCCTTAATTAGATCTATATAATTTTGATGTTTAATATCATTGCTTTTTGGTTTCAGATATGTATGGCACTTAGGACAGCCAATTACCGTGTCACGCTGTTAATTATTTCTATTCACTGGAGGATTGGAGAATCTACAATCTATAGAGAAGGTAATATTTCTTTTAAAATTAATACTCCCTAGCTTTTATTAGATAACATTAATAAATGTGTTGCTACAAACTAATTTTTTAAACAAATGAATGTTGATGTCTGAAAAAAATATCAAAAAAAGGCTGAATTTCCCATCATCAATATTTTTGATATTTTATTAATTTTTCTTTTCGTTCTAGATATATTTGGCGTACAGAACACAGGATTTCCACATGCTCTTCTTTACCTTATTCTTTCCTTTTTTTTTTTTTCAACTGGGATTTTCAGAAAATTGGTTAAATGTTTGGAGATTATAAGACCCGAATCTGAATCACTTGACAAGGTAACATATTTGTCTTGAAATATAAAACAATTTATTCCATCTACCAATAAGGACAACTTTGCCAACAACCTAATATAAAGAATACTTAATAACTTTAATATAACGAGTAAACTTAATATAAAGATTTTGTAATTCAAATCACTGACAAGATTGTTCCCTAACAAAGCACTTTTGTTTATTTTCGTGTACATTGCACACACAATTTTTTAGTTATGTTACTCCAGAGACCAAACGTCTCAACATCAAAAGGGGTAAAAACAAAATTGTCTCATTAGCTTATTGTATTTGCCTTATTTTTTGAGATTCAGCTAAATGTGCAGCCATAGCTGTCTTTGGGACAGATAGTTGGTGTAAGAATTGTTTATGTTTTGCCTGATTTTTATGATATAATTTTCATTTTATGCTTTTTAAAATAATTTTCCACTTTAAAATTATGATTTTTTGGTTACATTATAACTTGACAAATAAATGTTATAAAATTTTTTTTTTTTGCCATTAAAAATTTTTTTTTTTTTATTTTTATTTATGTTGGTTTTTAATATTTTTGTTTATAATAGTTAGTTTTTTTTGTTTTTGGTTTGTTATTTGTTAATATTTTATTTTTTGTTTTGTTATAAATATTTTTTTTTGTTTTTATTTTATTAATAGTATGTATGTTGTTTGTAGTTAAAATTTTTATTGTTTAATTAATGTTTTAGTATTTATTTTTATTTTTAAATAAAAGTAATAGTTGTTTTTTGTAAGGTAGGATATAAAAATATGCCATATAACATTAACCTTGTTAATCTCACGGTGCTGTGTGAAGCTAACCAGTTATAATCAAGGTGCAAAACTAAAATTTTTTTGTATATTATTATCCCAAAAACTTAAATTTAAATTAGACAAGGGTGACGTGTAGGACCTCTTTTTAAAGAAAATGCAGTATGCATATGATACAAACAGAACGACCAAAATTTACATGATTACACTGCTTGTTGACAAATATTAAAATTTTGGAGTTTTTTTTAAAGTGTTAAGTGTTAAAATCTGTTGTTTATTTATCTACCTAGCTATGAAGGGAATCTCAGAGAGTTAAAAAAAATTATTTTTTTTACATAACTTCCGTCATTTAGTCCATCGTTTCCCGAGTTTCATCCAAAAAAATCCTTTTGTTTGCGCCTTAGCTTCCAACTCATCATTTCAGAACGATCCTCCCGAAGGTCGTTCTTCAGATATTTGAACAAAAAATTCGCAGGGCGTTCAATCAGTAGTATAGGATTGACGTAACTCAGTAACTTCTTTGCTTTCACTAGTGACTTGCAGTATTTCAAGTTTTAAATCATCCTTCCATAAAACTCTCCATTATTTCCGGTCTTGTTTTTTATATAGTCAATAAAATTCTTTTGAAGTCCCAAAAAATCGTTGCCATCAACTTTCCAGAAAACAACTTAATTTTTGCCTTCTTTGTAAGTAAAGAACTTTTATGAACTCAATTACACTAACACTTGTTTCATGGAACGAGACCAACGGAAAACCCAAGTCTCGCCGCATGTGACAATTCACAAAAACTAGCTCTCGGGCCAGTTTCTGCTTGCATGTAAGAAGTTTGACGATTCATGATGTAGAAAATTTTTCATTCTTTAAATCTTCGTGTACAATCTTGAAAACTCGTTTACTCCTGTTTCTTCAGCAATCTCACAGCAGCTTTTCCTCAAGAAGCATGATGATTTCCTCATTTCTTGATCTGGAATCGTCCTGAAATTGAGTCTCAAACCCATCGAAATTGATTGGACCAAAATTTTATCTGAAAATAAGCTGGGATGACATTAACTTACAACTTTCGGTCTACGTCTATCTTTACTGAGATGCACGAGACTCCAAATTAATTTGCTCATTTTTCGGAAGAAGAAAAATCGTAAACTGTAAAAAGCTACGAAAATTTTGGAATAGTAGTACCTAGAATAACAACAACGAGCAATTTTCATTTCATGGCTAAGCAGATAAGTTATCAAAACAAACTTGGACAGGGACAAACGTTATATTTGACAGAATTTACTAAACTTTGGGCTTCTAAAGATTCCCACATGCCTTTACCTCAATAATTTTTAATTTACTTTTTTAAAAAAAAAATACAATTCTCAACTACAAACACTTAATAACGCAATTAAACAATTTAATTAATCGACTAATATAAATAAGACAGAATTGATAAATATTTACTTACAAATAAAATAATTTAGATTTGTAATAAATTATATATAACTGATGAAAAGGCGACGATTGCCTAAATATCATTAGTAATTGTGATATTCACAATATTCTTCTTTTTGTTTCGAGTATTTGGAGAAATGGTAGAACTACATATTTCAAGTTTTAAGGAAAAAGGTGGCGATGTTTTTCTTTTTTAAAAAACATTTTAAATCTGTTGCATTAAAATTTTTTGTTTGAAAAATTTCCCCGCTTATAAAACACCACCACTGCTATAAATGTAACTAATTTTGGATTGTTCAGAGAATGGAAGAAATCATGGTTTTCGCATTAGACTGTTTCCAATTCCATCGTTCCGCCTGCAATTACACGAGGGATCTTTAGAAATCTTCACTCTTCGAGATTAGAACATTGATTGCCTGATTTACTAAAATGATTTCATTTTAAAATTAAGCTAGCTTGACAGTTAGGGATTTAAATTGACGAGAACTTCAGTAATCCAACTAAAGTTGTAAAGCTAAGCAGAAATAATTAAACTGATAGAGATTAAAAATTATTTTGAAATTCTAAAAAACTATTAACTTTCCCACCTGTTCTAAGGTTTTATCTCTCAATTTTAATTTCAAATTTTCTTCTATAAACGTTTCTTTGCGGACGTTTTTAAAGTAAATTTAAAGAGGTCCAGGCACAAAAGCCTACTGGGCAACTAGAATTTATAAATTCCTTGGCAACTGTGTCGGGTTTAAAGTTTTAGATCTTTTTAGTGTGAATCCGGCAGTGAATGTTTAGAAAATATAGTATTATACAACTTGAGGATGCCAATCAGTGGATCCTGTATTTTCCGTTTGAAAAGCGGCCATTCTCATTTACTGTAGATAAAACATTCATATTTTGCTAGTTGAAAAGCTAACAATTTCACATTTTTTTAATACATAGGTTTTCTCAGAATCAAACAATTACTCTTAAAGTTCTTGATTTTTCCAAAATTTTCTTAATTTTATTTGTTTATCCTGAAGAGGAATGTTCTGTTAAGGATTAACAACTACACTACCGTCAGAAAGTATTTACCCACCTAGTTATTTCAGTCCCAAGACAACAAAAATCCAGATAATATATATTGTTTTTAATTTTAATGAATTATTATTTATTTTCACATTATTTACAGTCTAGAAAATCAGAGAAATATTCATGATTTTCCAGGATTTTTCTCATCTATGTGACCTCCTTTGTTTTTAATTACCGCTTTACAGAGTTTGGGCATTCTGTCCAGTAGTTTCTTCAGAGTTTCTTCGATTATTTTAACCCAGTCTGCTTGTAAAAGTTCCCACAAGTGATTTTCTGATGTTGGATTGAGTTTTTGAACACACCTGTCCAAATGGTCCGTCCCACAGCAATTCGATGGGGTTCAAGTCGGGTGAGTGTGGAGGCCAAGTCATCACTTCCAGGACGTCATCGGGTTTCCATTGGTCCAAAAGTTCTTTAATTTGTTTAGCAGAATGTTTAGGGTTGTTGTCATGCTGAAAAATAATTTTCTCCCCAAAAATAACTCTTCCAGAAGGAAGGATTTGAGTTAGCAAAATTTCGTGATACTGTTCTTTTCGCATGATTCCTTCTATCCTAAAGATTTTACCGTTGCCAAAACAACCGTAAACCATTACTGAACCTCCACCATGTTTTACTGTAGGCAACTGACAGACTTCCAACATCCTCTCTCCAGCTCACTGCCGCACGTAAACTCGTCGACTTGAACCGAAAATTTCGAATTTATATTCGTCGCTCCAAAGGACGAAATTCCATTGTTCTGATGTCCAATTTTTATGTTCTCGGGTCCATTTTAATCGTTTACGTTTGTTCACTTGCCTTAAAAGTGGTTTCCTCACGGCAACTCTCCCGCGTAGTCCACCTTCTGCTAACCTGTTGTTCACGGTTGTCACGCTGATGGGGATGGGCCGCTCCAGGTTTACTTGAGCCGTGATTTCTGATGCAGTTAGGTGGCCATTACGTCGTTGGACATTGTTATAGCTCTGTCTTCAGCGGGAGTCATTTTTAGAGGTTTTCCTGAATGTTTTTGATTGCGTTGTCCTAGGCATTCGCATATCACTCGCGATTTGTCGACTCGACTGACCATTTCGATGTCTCAGAATTATCAGAGCCCGATTTTCAACGGATACTTCTTTCGTTTTTGGCATTTTCACAAAACAATTGAGTCTGTATGCGAATGGTTAATTTTCAAAAGGGCAATGGTATTTATAGTATAGTTTTTATCATAAAATGTCACTAGGAATTTCCATAATCCCTAGAAACTTGAAATTATTTCTTACTTCAACCGGAATTCTCAGAAATCGCCTCAAAACGATTATCATGCAAAACTTGGAAATTTGTTCCAATTGGTTTTTAATTTGTGATTTCACCAAAAAGGCTTATCTAAACAATTTTGATTATGGACACTTGTTAAGAACAATTAAATTTACCTAATATAATAAAAGGGTTTAATTAGGTATTAAATTTTGGCAGTTACATTGAAATTTCTAGGTGGGCAAATACTTTCTGACGGTAGTGTATATGTTTCTGAAGTAATATTAACGGGATGATTGACACCTCACTTAAGTAGATCTGAGAATTTTTTATTGAGGCATACAACGCAGTAGTAATTTAAATTTCGCATTCTTAAAAGGCGGTGCCTTTATATAGCTGTGAAACTTTGACAATAGAAAGAAGGATAACGTTATATGGAAACATTTCAGATGTAGTGTTGCAGAAAAATGATGAGAGTTATGTAGACTCTTTTTTTCCACTATAGGTTTTTAGCGGGGACTTCTCTTGATTTTTAATTTTTCTTATCTTACTTGTCTTTTACCATTTGATTTATAGAATGTAACCTATGTCTACCCCTGTGTGGTCTGATTCTGGCCATTTGCTCTACAACTTTATATTCGAATGTGGGCCAAATTGCTGACTTGGTATTGCAAAGTTGTATGATATATGTGGATATGTACCTAAAAATTTGTTTGTTTTACCATACAACCATGAAATACTGAACCAGCTAAAAATCATGATAACTGTTAAAATGTCCATTTATACTTCAAAACTTTTCCTAATTTTAACCTTGCTTGTGTTACCGGAACTTAACCTGATTTATGTAACTTAGCCTATAGCTTGTCTGTCATTTTCTCTACAATATACTGTATTAGACTGCCAAATTCTTATATCCGTGAGTTTTCTTAATTTCAACACTTTCTTATTCCTGCTTATAAAATTCTTTATTATTCTTCTTCATTTATGGCTTAGGTCTATTTAACTTATTTTCATCATTCTTTTTAACACCACATGTTGAATGCCTTCTTTTTCTTTTCACGTGGCACCTCGGCTAGGGAAGATATAAGCTTAAGATACATATAAACAATATTACGTTAATAATTACAGCAAATTAGATACTTAGCATAGAAATGGTAAAAAATAATTGTGAATAATAAATTACAAGTTAATTTTACATATCGATACTTGGGAGGTAAAATGGTACAAGTGACAGTTTTGGTAAAATTGGATTTGTGGTATCAACAAAAAATTGTTATAGCTCTAAATAAGTTTTTTTTTTTTAAATTTCTATGATACTTTTCCTGCATAGACGTAGATGGATAGGAACTAGGACGTAGACTAACACACATTTTATTAAGTTATTTATAATTCACTTTTTTTGTGGGTTATAGTACTCCGAAGCTTGGCTTACTTTATACATTCCGTAATTCATTAGGATATAAGATTTGGGAACGTTTTTTAAAAAGCAATAGATTGAGAGTTGGTAAGTAAAGAAAAACGGCATATGGAAGTATTCCAGATATGATGCTATAGAGAAATATTAATGATAAGTTGGATAGACTAACTTACAAGTGAAAAAATCCACTGTGTTTTCCCCGATTTATTCGTGTTTAACTGCAACACTTCCGTGCCATATTTTGAGCATACACGTTTTTAACCTTCACTTTCTATTTCATTACATCTGTCAAGTTCTTTGCCAGTCATCAGACCCTATCATGTGTTTGTTTCATGGTTAGGTAACATGACTCGTAATCAGGGGAGGCTGATCAGGGCCAAACTACATATGTACAAGGTCTTGAGTAGATGGTCCCTGGGTATGTGCTGTGTGGTCCAACCTTTTCCCTAGAATGGGTTAGTCAGTCCTAGAGCGTAGTCGACCATAAAGAAACTTGGTCACTGAGTCTAAGAAGTAGTCGGCCTATGACGATAAGCAAAGCGGGGTGAACGAACGCGACTTATGGGGAAGGTTGGTGAGACTATGGGCCAGTTCCTGGGACAACGCCATTTCAAATAGCTATTTCGGTTTTACCAGGTTATATGATATAGAGATATAAATAGCTATGAAAATATCAGTTGTAAAATACAGCCATGTACTTCTGATCTAGCGAAGAACCATGATACCAGTATTCTTAAGAAGTCCATAATATTACCAATTCTTCTTAGGCCTTGCTCTTTTGTTTGGACACATCTATTTCTTTATAATTAACCTGATGCCTTTTGCCATTTGATCTATTAAACTTGGTCTACCGTTATCATTGCCTTGTCTGCTTTCTGTTATTTCCTCTACAGTTTACTATTATAATAGATAGATAGATACATTTTAGAATGTGACTGCTCATTTCATATCTTCTTTTCTGTATGTGTTGCAAACAGTCCTTCCTTTTTCGACATATTTCAGCACTTATTCCTATTTATCTATTTAATCTGTAGTTTTTTTATTTATTTTTTTTGGAATAGTCCGTCTACCTAACTCATCATAATCATTCTTCTGGAGCGCCACATCTCGAATGCTATATGCCTTTTTTTTTAGTGTGCCGTATGGAACACTTATAAGATGACTTCGGTGTTTGTCTGTCCGTCTGTCTGTCACACCCGATTTTCTCCGAAACTATTAATCATAGAAAATTGAAATTTGGTAATAATATAGGAATTGATGGCCTCATCAGAGCCATGTAGTTTTGAAAGTTAAATTTTGACTTAAGGGGTTAGTTTTGGGGGGTGAAATCGAAAATGAAAAAAAAAAATTTTTTACTAGGTCATTGAGTGTGGTGTCATGAAATTTTGTGAAACACGAGTAAAAAATATATATAATCTAATACTTGCGCACACTTCTCTTTGTATTATTTTTAAAAAATCGCGATAAATCTCTGTCCCCCCTCCTTATCTCGAAAATTACTAATCAAAAAATTTTGAAAAATTCTGGAATATTCCCTACAGGGTGTAGATTGAACGAAAATTATCACGAGTGCATTACCCTTAATAATTTATCTGGTATATAAAAAACAAAAATTTCAAGGTCATCAGTTTTTAGTTATGATTGGAAACAAACTTTGTTGAAAACTCATTTGGGGTGTGTTCTGATCATTTTATACCTGCGTAACAAAATTTTTTATTTTCAAAGCAATCGACGTACGGAACACTAATTGCGCAAGTTCAACTTGCACTTGATCGGTTACTCTTTCTAATCCTTCCTTGGCTACACCAAGATAATCCCCTCTTATTTTGAAGTAAAATTTTGGTACAAATAGTCCGAGACTCAATTCAGGACGATCCCATATTTGGAAGAGTAGTTGACCAGGCTTGCAGAGGTTTTGTTGCTGTCAGATCGGCGAGTATAGATTTCGGTGATTGTTAAAGAAACTGGAGTACCTGAAACACGATTTTCAAAATTGTAGGCGAAAACAGTTTCTCCATGTTAGATCTCCAAACTCCATTTGGCCTCTTTAAAGAACAGTGATAGTTACCGTCAGGGACAACAAATCTTGGGTGTTCCACTGGAATCTCAAACCTTATCTTTTTTTTTTCTAATTATACAGTCTCGTGGGGTTGCAGTTTTCTTTCTTGACAAAATGGCGGACGTTACATATATAATTTTGAAATTACACCTACCCTACTGAGGATGATAGAAATTTAATAAAACGCGTTCATGTCTGGTGACAGAAAAACGCAAAATAGGTTATAACTTTCAAATAAAGTTGCATATCTGACAAGTTTAATTCTTGGTGAATTATTCTTTATTTTAATTGTTTTTTTTTTTCTGTCTTGCCTTGTGGAATCGTTTTGATTTTAGCTAGCTTCCATGACGCTAACATCGAGATATAAATTAACTTTTATGACACATTTTGTCATATTTAAATTGTAAGATATTTCAACATTTGACTTTAAAAGTGTGTTTTAAAAAAATACTAAATATAGGAGTGTTCCGTAACAGTACATCAAAGTGTTCTTGGTGTCCTTTGCTTTGCATCATACGTTTACATTTATCTTTGCTCTACGATACTAACATATCTTGAAGACAAGAAAGGTGAGTGATACATATGTATGAAAGTATTAAGTGGCAGTAATCTCGCTTGTGAAGAATTTTATCACCCAGTGAAGGCACATCTCATTCCAGAGGGTAACATATGACTGAATTGTGAAGGTTCTAATTCTAAGAATTTTAAAATGGTAGTATTGTACAGATAGTCGAAGTCCCTGTTGTAACAGAAGCTCGACTAAACTAGTACATGTAATCAAGACCCTTCATGGTTGTACTATCATAATAATTTTTTACTAATAGTTATAAAAGTTCTATCTCACATGTTATTGTCGATATGAGCTGGCATTATAAAAGCAACTTGAATACAAATTACTTTTATGATCTAATGCTAACCTAACATCTCTAGCTTGTATTACCTTTATTTAAACTTGAACATACCCTATTTATATATACTTTGTAGTTAAGTTGATACCATCAAAAGGCTGGTGCAGGTAGTCAGAGTATCGAGCCTGGCAGAAGTCTGCTTAAATGTGATAACAATTTACAAATTATAACTGCAATGAAACAGTTTCATAAGTTTAAATAATTTAGGTTATACATACAATACAATTTTTTTGTCCACAGCACAATCTAGAGACATCTTCATAGTCACGAAACATTAAGCAACTTCAGACAGCCTAGGTGGATACAATGATATCAACCAGGTGATGCCTGGTGAGATCTGGGCATCTACCATCTGGTTTGTTCTTTTAGTTACCTTATACAACAGGCAGAACATACTGGGGGTGATATTCCGTTCCGCATCCTCACGGGGTATGTATAGTTCATGAAATATTGTACAAGTAAAACACTACAATTATTAAGTCTACAGCAGACCAAGAATACAAAATTTTCCTTAATTAGATCTATATAATTTTGATGTTTAATATCATTGCTTTTTGGTTTCAGATATGTATGGCACTTAGGACAGCCAATTACCGTGTCACGCTGTTAATTATTTCTATTCACTGGAGGATTGGAGAATCTACAATCTATAGAGAAGGTAATATTTCTTTTAAAATTAATACTCCCTAGCTTTTATTAGATAACATTAATAAATGTGTTGCTACAAACTAATTTTTTAAACAAATGAATGTTGATGTCTGAAAAATATCAAAAAAAGGCTGAATTTCCCATCATCAATATTTTTGATATTTTATTAATTTTTCTTTTCGTTCTAGATATATTTGGCGTACAGAACACAGGATTTCCACATGCTCTTCTTTACCTTATTCTTTCCTTTTTTTTTTCAACTGGGATTTTCAGAAAATTGGTTAAATGTTTGGAGATTATAAGACCCGAATCTGAAATCACTTGACAAGGTAACATATTTGTCTTGAAATATAAAACAATTTATTCCATCTACCAATAAGGACAACTTTGCCAACAACCTAATATAAAGAATACTTAATAACTTTAATATAACGAGTAAACTTAATATAAAGATTTTGTAATTCAAATCACTGACAAGATTGTTCCCTAACAAAGCACTTTTGTTTATTTTCGTGTACATTGCACACACAATTTTTTAGTTATGTTACTCCAGAGACCAAACGTCTCAACATCAAAAGGGGGTAAAAACAAAATTGTCTCATTAGCTTATTGTATTTGCCTTATTTTTTGAGATTCAGCTAAATGTGCAGCCATAGCTGTCTTTGGGACAGATAGTTGGTGTAAGAATTGTTTATGTTTTGCCTGATTTTTATGATAATTTTCATTTTATGCTTTTTAAAATAATTTTCCACTTTAAAATTATGATTTTTTGGTTACATTATAACTTGACAAATAAAAAGGTAGGATAAAAATATGCCATATAACATTAACCTTGTTAATCTCACGGTGCTGTGTGAAGCTAACCAGTTATAATCAAGGTGCAAAACTAAAATTTTTTGTATATTATTATCCCAAAAACTTAAATTTAAATTAGACAAGGGTGACGTGTAGGACCTCTTTTTAAAGAAAATGCAGTATGCATATGATACAAACAGAACGACCAAAATTTACATGATTACACTGCTTGTTGACAAATATTAAAATTTTGGAGTTTTTTAAAGTGTTAAGTGTTAAAATCTGTTGTTTATTTATCTACCTAGCAATGAAGGGAATCTCAGAGAGTTAAAAAAAATTATTTTTTTTACATAACTTCCGTCATTTAGTCCATCGTTTCCCGAGTTTCATCCAAAAAAATCCTTTTGTTTGCGCCTTAGCTTCCAACTCATCATTTCAGAACGATCCTCCCGAAGGTCGTTCTTCAGATATTTGAACAAAAAATTCGCAGGGCGTTCAATCAGTAGTATAGGATTGACGTAACTCAGTAACTTCTTTGCTTTCACTAGTGACTTGCAGTATTTCAAGTTTTAAATCATCCTTCCATAAAGCTCTCCATTATTTCCGGTCTTGTTTTTTATATAGTCAATAAAATTCTTTTGAAGTCCCAAAAAATCGTTGCCATCAACTTTCCAGAAAACAACTTAATTTTTGCCTTCTTTGTAAGTAAAGAACTTTTATGAACTCAATTACACTAACACTTGTTTCATGGAACGAGACCAACGGAAAACCCAAGTCTCGCCGCATGTGACAATTCACAAAAACTAGCTCTCGGGCCAGTTTCTGCTTGCATGTAAGAAGTTTGACGATTCATCATGTAGAAAATTTTTCATTCTTTAAATCTTCGTGTACAATCTTGAAAACTCGTTTACTCCTGTTTCTTCAGCAATCTCACAGCAGCTTTTCCTCAAGAAGCATGATGATTTCCTCATTTCTTGATCTGGAATCGTCCTGAAATTGAGTCTCAAACCCATCGAAATTGATTGGACCAAAATTTTATCTGAAAATAAGCTGGGATGACATTAACTTACAACTTTCGGTCTACGTCTATCTTTACTGAGATGCACGAGACTCCAAATTAATTTGCTCATTTTTCGGAAGAAGAAAAATCGTAAACTGTAAAAAGCTACGAAAATTTTGGAATAGTAGTACCTAGAATAACAACAACGAGCAATTTTCATTTCATGGCTAAGCAGATAAGTTATCAAAACAAACTTGGACAGGGACAAACGTTATATTTGACAGAATTTACTAAACTTTGGGCTTCTAAAGATTCCCACATGCCTTTACCTCAATAATTTTTAATTTACTTTTTTAAAAAAAAATACAATTCTCAACTACAAACACTTAATAACGCAATTAAACAATTTAATTAATCGACTAATATAAATAAGACAGAATTGATAAATATTTACTTACAAATAAAATAATTTAGATTTGTAATAAATTATATATAACTGATGAAAAGGCGACGATTGCCTAAATATCATTAGTAATTGTGATATTCACAATATTCTTCTTTTTGTTTCGAGTATTTGGAGAAATGGTAGAACTACATATTTCAAGTTTTAAGGAAAAAGGTGGCGATGTTTTTCTTTTTTAAAAAACATTTTAAATCTGTTGCATTAAAATTTTTTGTTTGAAAAATTTCCCCGCTTATAAAACACCACCACTGCTATAAATGTAACTAATTTTGGATTGTTCAGAGAATGGAAGAAATCATGGTTTTCGCATTAGACTGTTTCCAATTCCATCGTTCCGCCTGCAATTACACGAGGGATCTTTAGAAATCTTCACTCTTCGAGATTAGAACATTGATTGCCTGATTTACTAAAATGATTTCATTTTAAAATTAAGCTAGCTTGACAGTTAGGGATTTAAATTGACGAGAACTTCAGTAATCCAACTAAAGTTGTAAAGCTAAGCAGAAATAATTAAACTGATAGAGATTAAAAATTATTTTGAAATTCTAAAAAACTATTAACTTTCCCACCTGTTCTAAGGTTTTATCTCTCAATTTTAATTTCAAATTTTCTTCTATAAACGTTTCTTTGCGGACGTTTTTAAAGTAAATTTAAAGAGGTCCAGGCACAAAAGCCTACTGGGCAACTAGAATTTATAAATTCCTTGGCAACTGTGTCGGGTTTAAAGTTTTAGATCTTTTTAGTGTGAATCCGGCAGTGAATGTTTAGAAAATATAGTATTATACAACTTGAGGATGCCAATCAGTGGATCCTGTATTTTCCGTTTGAAAAGCGGCCATTCTCATTTACTGTAGATAAAACATTCATATTTTGCTAGTTGAAAAGCTAACAATTTCACATTTTTTTAATACATAGGTTTTCTCAGAATCAAACAATTACTCTTAAAGTTCTTGATTTTTCCAAAATTTTCTTAATTTTATTTGTTTATCCTGAAGAGGAATGTTCTGTTAAGGATTAACAACTACACTACCGTCAGAAAGTATTTACCCACCTAGTTATTTCAGTCCAAGACAACAAAAATCCAGATAATATATATTGTTTTTAATTTTAATGAATTATTATTTATTTTCACATTATTTACAGTCTAGAAAATCAGAGAAATATTCATGATTTTCCAGGATTTTTCTCATCTATGTGACCTCCTTTGTTTTTAATTACCGCTTTACAGAGTTTGGGCATTCTGTCCAGTAGTTTCTTCAGAGTTTCTTCGATTATTTTAACCCAGTCTGCTTGTAAAAGTTCCCACAAGTGATTTTCTGATGTTGGATTGAGTTTTTGAACACACCTGTCCAAATGGTCCGTCCCACAGCAATTCGATGGGGTTCAAGTCGGGTGAGTGTGGAGGCCAAGTCATCACTTCCAGGACGTCATCGGGTTTCCATTGGTCCAAAAGTTCTTTAATTTGTTTAGCAGAATGTTTAGGGTTGTTGTCATGCTGAAAAATAATTTTCTCCCCAAAAATAACTCTTCCAGAAGGAAGGATTTGAGTTAGCAAAATTTCGTGATACTGTTCTTTTCGCATGATTCCTTCTATCCTAAAGATTTTACCGTTGCCAAAACAACCGTAAACCATTACTGAACCTCCACCATGTTTTACTGTAGGCAACTGACAGACTTCCAACATCCTCTCTCCAGCTCACTGCCGCACGTAAACTCGTCGACTTGAACCGAAAATTTCGAATTTATATTCGTCGCTCCAAAGGACGAAATTCCATTGTTCTGATGTCCAATTTTTATGTTGTCGGGTCCATTTTAATCGTTTACGTTTGTTCACTTGCCTTAAAAGTGGTTTCCTCACGGCAACTCTCCCGCGTAGTCCACCTTCTGCTAACCTGTTGTTCACGGTTGTCACGCTGATGGGGATGGGCCGCTCCAGGTTTACTTGAGCCGTGATTTCTGATGCAGTTAGGTGGCCATTACGTCGTTGGACATTGTTATAGCTCTGTCTTCAGCGGGAGTCATTTTTAGAGGTTTTCCTGAATGTTTTTGATTGCGTTGTCCTAGGCATTCGCATATCACTCGCGATTTGTCGACTCGACTGACCATTTTGATGTCTCAGAATTATCAGAGCCCGATTTTCAACGGATACTTCTTTCGTTTTTGGCATTTTCACAAAACAATTGAGTCTGTATGCGAATGGTTAATTTTCAAAAGGGCAATGGTATTTATAGTATAGTTTTTATCATAAAATGTCACTAGGAATTTCCATAATCCCTAGAAACTTGAAATTATTTCTTACTTCAACCGGAATTCTCAGAAATCGCCTCAAAAAACGATTATCATGCAAAACTTGGAAATTTGTTCCAATTGGTTTTTAATTTGTGATTTCACCAAAAAGGCTTATCTAAACAATTTTGATTATGGACACTTGTTAAGAACAATTAAATTTACCTAATATAATAAAAGGGTTTAATTAGGTATTAAATTTTGGCAGTTACATTGAAATTTCTAGGTGGGCAAATACTTTCTGACGGTAGTGTATATGTTTCTGAAGTAATATTAACGGGATGATTGACACCTCACTTAAGTAGATCTGAGAATTTTTTATTGAGGCATACAACGCAGTAGTAATTTAAATTTCGCATTCTTAAAAGGCGGTGCCTTTATATAGCTGTGAAACTTTGACAATAGAAAGAAGGATAACGTTATATGGAAACATTTCAGATGTAGTGTTGCAGAAAAATGATGAGAGTTATGTAGACTCTTTTTTTCCACTATAGGTTTTTAGCGGGGGACTTCTCTTGATTTTTAATTTTTCTTATCTTACTTGTCTTTTACCATTTGATTTATAGAATGTAACCTATGTCTACCCCTGTGTGGTCTGATTCTGGCCATTTGCTCTACAACTTTATATTCGAATGTGGGCCAAATTGCTGACTTGGTATTGCAAAGTTGTATGATATATGTGGATATGTACCTAAAAATTTGTTTGTTTTACCATACAACCATGAAATACTGAACCAGCTAAAAATCATGATAACTGTTAAAATGTCCATTTATACTTCAAAACTTTTCCTAATTTTAACCTTGCTTGTGTTACCGGAACTTAACCTGATTTATGTAACTTAGCCTATAGCTTGTCTGTCATTTTCTCTACAATATACTGTATTAGACTGCCAAATTCTTATATCCGTGAGTTTTCTTAATTTCAACACTTTCTTATTCCTGCTTATAAAATTCTTTATTATTCTTCTTCATTTATGGCTTAGGTCTATTTAACTTATTTTCATCATTCTTTTTAACACCACATGTTGAATGCCTTCTTTTTCTTTTCACGTGGCACCTCGGCTAGGGAAGATATAAGCTTAAGATACATATAAACAATATTACGTTAATAATTACAGCAAATTAGATACTTAGCATAGAAATGGTAAAAAATAATTGTGAATAATAAATTACAAGTTAATTTTACATATCGATACTTGGGAGGTAAAATGGTACAAGTGACAGTTTTGGTAAAATTGGATTTGTGGTATCAACAAAAAATTGTTATAGCTCTAAATAAGTTTTTTTTTTTAAATTTCTATGATACTTTTCCTGCATAGACGTAGATGGATAGGAACTAGGACGTAGACTAACACACATTTTATTAAGTACTCCGAAGCTTGGCTTACTTTATACATTCCGTAATTCATTAGGATATAAGATTTGGGAACGTTTTTTAAAAAGCAATAGATTGAGAGTTGGTAAGTAAAGAAAAACGGCATATGGAAGTATTCCAGATATGATGCTATAGAGAAATATTAATGATAAGTTGGATAGACTAACTTACAAGTGAAAAAATCCACTGTGTTTTCCCCGATTTATTCGTGTTTAACTGCAACACTTCCGTGCCATATTTTGAGCATACACGTTTTTTAACCTTCACTTTCTATTTCATTACATCTGTCAAGTTCTTTGCCAGTCATCAGACCCTATCATGTGTTTGTTTCATGGTTAGGTAACATGACTCGTAATCAGGGGAGGCTGATCAGGGCCAAACTACATATGTACAAGGTCTTGAGTAGATGGTCCCTGGGTATGTGCTGTGTGGTCCAACCTTTTCCCTAGAATGGGTTAGTCAGTCCTAGAGCGTAGTCGACCATAAAGAAACTTGGTCACTGAGTCTAAGAAGTAGTCGGCCTATGACGATAAGCAAAGCGGGGTGAACGAACGCGACTTATGGGGAAGGTTGGTGAGACTATGGGCCAGTTCCTGGGACAACGCCATTTCAAATAGCTATTTCGGTTTTACCAGGTTATATGATATAGAGATATAAATAGCTATGAAAATATCAGTTGTAAAATACAGCCATGTACTTCTGATCTAGCGAAGAACCATGATACCAGTATTCTTAAGAAGTCCATAATATTACCAATTCTTCTTAGGCCTTGCTCTTTTGTTTGGACACATCTATTTCTTTATAATTAACCTGATGCCTTTTGCCATTTGATCTATTAAACTTGGTCTACCGTTATCATTGCCTTGTCTGCTTTCTGTTATTTCCTCTACAGTTTACTATTATAATAGATAGATAGATACATTTTAGAATGTGACTGCTCATTTCATATCTTCTTTTCTGTATGTGTTGCAAACAGTCCTTCCTTTTTCGACATATTTCAGCACTTATTCCTATTTATCTATTTAATCTGTAGTTTTTTTATTTATTTTTTTTGGAATAGTCCGTCTACCTAACTCATCATAATCATTCTTCTGGAGCGCCACATCTCGAATGCTATATGCCTTTTTTTTTAGTGTGCCGTATGGAACACTTATAAGATGACTTCGGTGTTTGTCTGTCCGTCTGTCTGTCACACCCGATTTTCTCCGAAACTATTAATCATAGAAAATTGAAATTTGGTAATAATATAGGAATTGATGGCCTCATCAGAGCCATGTAGTTTTGAAAGTTAAATTTTGACTTAAGGGGTTAGTTTTGGGGGGTGAAATCGAAAATGAAAAAAAAAATTTTTTTACTAGGTCATTGAGTGTGGTGTCATGAAATTTTGTGAAACACGAGTAAAAAAATATATATAATCTAATACTTGCGCACACTTCTCTTTGTATTATTTTTAAAAAATCGCGATAAATCTCTGTCCCCCCTCCTTATCTCGAAAATTACTAATCAAAAAATTTTGAAAAATTCTGGAATATTCCCTACAGGGTGTAGATTGAACGAAAATTATCACGAGTGCATTACCCTTAATAATTTATCTGGTATATAAAAAACAAAAATTTCAAGGTCATCAGTTTTTAGTTATGATTGGAAACAAACTTTGTTGAAAACTCATTTGGGGTGTGTTCTGATCATTTTATACCTGCGTAACAAAATTTTTTATTTTCAAAGCAATCGACGTACGGAACACTAATTGCGCAAGTTCAACTTGCACTTGATCGGTTACTCTTTCTAATCCTTCCTTGGCTACACCAAGATAATCCCCTCTTATTTTGAAGTAAAATTTTGGTACAAATAGTCCGAGACTCAATTCAGGACGATCCCATATTTGGAAGAGTAGTTGACCAGGCTTGCAGAGGTTTTGTTGCTGTCAGATCGGCGAGTATAGATTTCGGTGATTGTTAAAGAAACTGGAGTACCTGAAACACGATTTTCAAAATTGTAGGCGAAAACAGTTTCTCCATGTTAGATCTCCAAACTCCATTTGGCCTCTTTAAAGAACAGTGATAGTTACCGTCAGGGACAACAAATCTTGGGTGTTCCACTGGAATCTCAAACCTTATCTTTTTTTTTTTAATTATTATACAGTCTCGTGGGGTTGCAGTTTTCTTTCTTGACAAAATGGCGGACGTTACATATAATTTTGAAATTACACCTACCCTACTGAGGATGATAGAAATTTAATAAAACGCGTTCATGTCTGGTGACAGAAAAACGCAAAATAGGTTATAACTTTCAAATAAAGTTGCATATCTGACAAGTTTAATTCTTGGTGAATTATTCTTTATTTTAATTGTTTTTTTTTTTCTGTCTTGCCTTGTGGAATCGTTTTGATTTTAGCTAGCTTCCATGACGCTAACATCGAGATATAAATTAACTTTTATGACACATTTTGTCATATTTAAATTGTAAGATATTTCAACATTTGACTTTAAAAGTGTGTTTTAAAAAAATACTAAATATAGGAGTGTTCCGTAACAGTACATCAAAGTGTTCTTGGTGTCCTTTGCTTTGCATCATACGTTTACATTTATCTTTGCTCTACGATACTAACATATCTTGAAGACAAGAAAGGTGAGTGATACATATGTATGAAAGTATTAAGTGGCAGTAATCTCGCTTGTGAAGAATTTTATCACCCAGTGAAGGCACATCTCATTCCAGAGGGTAACATATGACTGAATTGTGAAGGTTCTAATTCTAAGAATTTTAAAATGGTAGTATTGTACAGATAGTCGAAGTCCCTGTTGTAACAGAAGCTCGACTAAACTAGTACATGTAATCAAGACCCTTCATGGTTGTACTATCATAATAATTTTTTACTAATAGTTATAAAAGTTCTATCTCACATGTTATTGTCGATATGAGCTGGCATTATAAAAGCAACTTGAATACAAATTACTTTTATGATCTAATGCTAACCTAACATCTCTAGCTTGTATTACCTTTATTTAAACTTGAACATACCCTATTTATATATACTTTGTAGTTAAGTTGATACCATCAAAAGGCTGGTGCAGGTAGTCAGAGTATCGAGCCTGGCAGAAGTCTGCTTAAATGTGATAACAATTTACAAATTATAACTGCAATGAAACAGTTTCATAAGTTTAAATAATTTAGGTTATACATACAATACAATTTTTTTGTCCACAGCACAATCTAGAGACATCTTCATAGTCACGAAACATTAAGCAACTTCAGACAGCCTAGGTGGATACAATGATATCAACCAGGTGATGCCTGGTGAGATCTGGGCATCTACCATCTGGTTTGTTCTTTTAGTTACCTTATACAACAGGCAGAACATACTGGGGGTGATATTCCGTTCCGCATCCTCACGGGGTATGTATAGTTCATGAAATATTGTACAAGTAAAACACTACAATTATTAAGTCTACAGCAGACCAAGAATACAAAATTTTCCTTAATTAGATCTATATAATTTTGATGTTTAATATCATTGCTTTTTGGTTTCAGATATGTATGGCACTTAGGACAGCCAATTACCGTGTCACGCTGTTAATTATTTCTATTCACTGGAGGATTGGAGAATCTACAATCTATAGAGAAGGTAATATTTCTTTTAAAATTAATACTCCCTAGCTTTTATTAGATAACATTAATAAATGTGTTGCTACAAACTAATTTTTTAAACAAATGAATGTTGATGTCTGAAAAATATCAAAAAAAGGCTGAATTTCCCATCATCAATATTTTTGATATTTTATTAATTTTTCTTTTCGTTCTAGATATATTTGGCGTACAGAACACAGGATTTCCACATGCTCTTCTTTACCTTATTCTTTCCTTTTTTTTTCAACTGGGATTTTCAGAAAATTGGTTAAATGTTTGGAGATTATAAGACCCGAATCTGAAATCACTTGACAAGGTAACATATTTGTCTTGAAATATAAAACAATTTATTCCATCTACCAATAAGGACAACTTTGCCAACAACCTAATATAAAGAATACTTAATAACTTTAATATAACGAGTAAACTTAATATAAAGATTTTGTAATTCAAATCACTGACAAGATTGTTCCCTAACAAAGCACTTTTGTTTATTTTCGTGTACATTGCACACACAATTTTTTAGTTATGTTACTCCAGAGACCAAACGTCTCAACATCAAAAGGGGTAAAAACAAAATTGTCTCATTAGCTTATTGTATTTGCCTTATTTTTTGAGATTCAGCTAAATGTGCAGCCATAGCTGTCTTTGGGACAGATAGTTGGTGTAAGAATTGTTTATGTTTTGCCTGATTTTTATGATAATTTTCATTTTATGCTTTTTAAAATAATTTTCCACTTTAAAATTATGATTTTTTGGTTACATTATAACTTGACAAATAAAAAGGTAGGATAAAAATATGCCATATAACATTAACCTTGTTAATCTCACGGTGCTGTGTGAAGCTAACCAGTTATAATCAAGGTGCAAAACTAAAATTTTTTGTATATTATTATCCCAAAAACTTAAATTTAAATTAGACAAGGGTGACGTGTAGGACCTCTTTTTAAAGAAAATGCAGTATGCATATGATACAAACAGAACGACCAAAATTTACATGATTACACTGCTTGTTGACAAATATTAAAATTTTGGAGTTTTTTAAAGTGTTAAGTGTTAAAATCTGTTGTTTATTTATCTACCTAGCAATGAAGGGAATCTCAGAGAGTTAAAAAAAAAATTATTTTTTTTTTACATAACTTCCGTCATTTAGTCCATCGTTTCCCGAGTTTCATCCAAAAAAATCCTTTTGTTTGCGCCTTAGCTTCCAACTCATCATTTCAGAACGATCCTCCCGAAGGTCGTTCTTCAGATATTTGAACAAAAAATTCGCAGGGCGTTCAATCAGTAGTATAGGATTGACGTAACTCAGTAACTTCTTTGCTTTCACTAGTGACTTGCAGTATTTCAAGTTTTAAATCATCCTTCCATAAAACTCTCCATTATTTCCGGTCTTGTTTTTTATATAGTCAATAAAATTCTTTTGAAGTCCCAAAAAATCGTTGCCATCAACTTTCCAGAAAACAACTTAATTTTTGCCTTCTTTGTAAGTAAAGAACTTTTATGAACTCAATTACACTAACACTTGTTTCATGGAACGAGACCAACGGAAAACCCAAGTCTCGCCGCATGTGACAATTCACAAAAACTAGCTCTCGGGCCAGTTTCTGCTTGCATGTAAGAAGTTTGACGATTCATGATGTAGAAGATTTTTCATTCTTTAAATCTTCGTGTACAATCTTGAAAACTCGTTTACTCCTGTTTCTTCAGCAATCTCACAGCAGCTTTTCCTCAAGAAGCATGATGATTTCCTCATTTCTTGATCTGGAATCGTCCTGAAATTGAGTCTCAAACCCATCGAAATTGATTGGACCAAAATTTTATCTGAAAATAAGCTGGGACGACATTAACTTACAACTTTCGGTCTACGTCTATCTTTACTGAGATGCACGAGACTCCAAATTAATTTGCTCATTTTTCGGAAGAAGAAAAATCGTAAACTGTAAAAAGCTACGAAAATTTTGGAATAGTAGTACCTAGAATAACAACAACGAGCAATTTTCATTTCATGGCTAAGCAGATAAGTTATCAAAACAAACTTGGACAGGGACAAACGTTATATTTGACAGAATTTACTAAACTTTGGGCTTCTAAAGATTCCCACACGCCTTTACCTCAATAATTTTTAATTTACTTTTTTTAAAAAAAATACAATTCTCAACTACAAACACTTAATAACGCAATTAAACAATTTAATTAATCGACTAATATAAATAAGACAGAATTGATAAATATTTACTTACAAATAAAATAATTTAGATTTGTAATAAATTATATATAACTGATGAAAAGGCGACGATTGCCTAAATATCATTAGTAATTGTGATATTCACAATATTCTTCTTTTTGTTTCGAGTATTTGGAGAAATGGTAGAACTACATATTTCAAGTTTTAAGGAAAAAGGTGGTGATGTTTTTCTTTTTTAAAAAACATTTTAAATCTGTTGCATTAAAATTTTTCGTTTGAAAAATTTCCCCGCTTATAAAACACCACCACTGCTATAAATGTAACTAATTTTGGATTGTTCAGAGAATGGAAGAAATCATGGTTTTCGCATTAGACTGTTTCCAATTCCATCGTTCCGCCTGCAATTACACGAGGGATCTTTAGAAATCTTCACTCTTCGAGATTAGAACATTGATTGCCTGATTTACTAAAATGATTTCATTTTAAAATTAAGCTAGCTTGACAGTTAGGGATTTAAATTGACGAGAACTTCAGTAATCCAACTAAAGTTGTAAAGCTAAGCAGAAATAATTAAACTGATAGAGATTAAAAATTATTTTGAAATTCTAAAAAACTATTAACTTTCCCACCTGTCTAAGGTTTTATCTCTCAATTTTAATTTCAAATTTTCTTCTATAAACGTTTCTTTGCGGACGTTTTTAAAGTAAATTTAAAGAGGTCCAGGCACAAAAGCCTACTGGGCAACTAGAATTTATAAATTCCTTGGCAACTGTGTCGGGTTTAAAGTTTTAGATCTTTTTAGTGTGAATCCGGCAGTGAATGTTTAGAAAATATAATATTATACAACTTGAGGATGCCAATCAGTGGATCCTGTATTTTCCGTTTGAAAAGCGGCCATTCTCATTTACTGTAGATAAAACATTCATATTTTGCTAGTTGAAAAGCTAACAATTTCACATTTTTTTAATACGTAGGTTTTCTCAGAATCAAACAATTACTCTTAAAGTTCTTGATTTTTTCCAAAATTTTCTTAATTTTATTTGTTTATCCTGAAGAGGAATGTTCTGTTAAGGATTAACAACTACACTACCGTCAGAAAGTATTTGCCCACCTAGTTATTTCAGTCCCAAGACAACAAAAATCCAGATAATATATATTGTTTTTAATTTTAATGAATTATTATTTATTTTCACATTATTTACAGTCTAGAAAATCAGAGAAATATTCATGATTTTCCAGGATTTTTCTCATCTATGCGACCTCCTTTGTTTTTAATTACCGCTTTACAGAGTTTTGGGCATTTCTGTCCAGTAGTTTCTTCAGAGTTTCTTCGATTATTTTAACCCAGTCTACTTGTAAAAGTTCCCACAAGTGATTTTCTGATGTTGGATTGAGTTTTTGAACACACCTGTCCAAATGGTCCCACAGCAATTCGATGGGGTTCAAGTCGGGTGAGTGTGGAGGCCAAGTCATCACTTCCAGGACGTCATCGGGTTTCCATTGGTCCAAAAGTTCTTTAATTTGTTTAGCAGAATGTTTAGGGTTGTTGTCATGCTGAAAAATAATTTTCTCCCCAAAAATAACTCTTCCAGAAGGAAGGATTTGAGTTAGCAAAATTTCTTTGGCGCCCTGGGCCTTTAAGGTTTGCCGCCCTATAAATTAACAAAAAAAAAAAACAAAAATCTTTTAATAATGAAAAAAGTTCACACAAAATAATATATAAAAAAGAAAATACCATTTATTAAAAACTTACATTTTTTTGCGATGCACAAATTGGTTGACAAATTTGTCAATAACGCTGTCATAATTAATGGATTGTGTTGCGAAGATTTGCGTCTCCTCATCTCGTCCAACAATTGGTCGTATATTGGGAAGAAGGTATTAACCCTGAAATGGTCACGTCCTTGTAACATCACTTCTCCCTCTTGATACTCATCGTCTCGTTTCTTCCTCTTAATAATTCTCTTATGATCGCTTCTGTATTCTTCTGAGGGTTTTTTTACTAGTCTTTTCAAAAGCATCAAAAGATTCCCGTTTATTTTCTACGAAAGTGATGTCGTAGAGCCGAAACAACATCTACGTCTGTATCGACACCTTGTAGAATTTTGGAAACTATTTTAAATTGTTTTAATATAGATCCCCCAAATTCCGATAATATAGCCGTTTCTAGGGAATTTAGTTGAGAAAATCGTCCTGTAGCTTCATTTTTAACCAAAGCTTTTTGGTGGGCAGAGTCACTTTTTATAGCTTCAAGAGCCGCTATTATTTGGTTCCAATCTTTATGAAGACTGGCACAGGCATCGCCCTTGACTGACCATCGCGTAGGTGACAAATTTTTCACTGTTACATTTTCAGGTTGATGCTGTAAAAAGTAACGTATAGATTTTGCAGCAACTTGAAAAACTTTGTAGCTTCTGGGCAACATTCAGCTGCCGATGATCCGACTAAGTTTAACGAATGTGCGGCGCAAAGTACGTACGTTGCATACTGACATTTTTCTTTGATCTTAGCCTGTAGGCCACGCTGCCAAAGCCGAGCGCCAGGGGCGAAGGGGCAGCTTGCGCCGCCCCTCGGAGCCTGCCGCCCCGGGCCATGGCCCTAGGGTAAATGCGTCACTGGTTAAAACTCATTAAACCTGGTTTTTTCATCATCATTTCACACAAGCGGCTACTTTACTGTGGTGTTGATCAGTTCCATTCATTCCTAGAGGTAGACGAGGATTTCGGGTTACTATTCATTATAAGGGGTGCAAGTTAGCTTTCAATATAGTTCCAGTTGTACGGAAAAATTGCTTATAATGTGAGGGACGCCGACAAAATAGAACATTAAATTATAAAAATTTGAATTTTTATTTTGTATTTTTTATTCACATTTTTTTATCAAACCTGAAAAGTTGATAGATTTTGGACCTAAGACTTTCTTTAATCAACCTATTTAAATCAGAATAATTATTTTTGTAATTGTGAAATGTGCAAATTGTCACATATAGTAAGCATATTGTAAATGTCATATTAGCTATTATGGCCTCTTTTCAATAACTGCATCTTCATTGTTCTCAATGCCTTTTCTTCGAAAGTTATCTTTATTAAAATTTTTTAAATAATATATATGCTGTGAATTTAAATTCGTAACAACTGGAAATGTTAGATTTGGTATATAGAGTTCCTTTTATAAGTGCCGTTGAAAGCTTGTTTCTTATTTTCGTTTTCATCAGATTAATATGTAACGTAGTTAGTAAAGTAACTACGAGGTTTTATCCAAATAATGCCGTTTGACGGCTATTTGACAAACCTGTGCGAAAAGAAATATTAGGTGGCATTAGATTTTTTTCGTCTCCGTAATAATAGGGAAAACAGTAGCAACATTAAAAACTGAGATGTATTTGAAAAAAACATTTTACCCAAACATGCATGCATGATTCACTACTTTTTTGTAATTTTGTTTACTTGTAAACAAATAGCTTTGCCTTAGACACTCTTTTTTTGTTGCAGTTTTTATTTCTTATTCCTTCTAACTTCGTTCAGTACATTGTTGGGAGCCGTGAGGTGTAGTTCGTCTGCTTCTTATTCGGATTACCTTTTATGTATGAGGTATGTATCATTTTTATTGAAGTAATAGGGTCCTAAGGAGTCATTAAAAAAGGTGAAGGGTCAAATAAGTAGCTTGTTTTCTTCCCTGATTGAACGTTCCGCGACGTAGTTAGAGGAAAGCTGACAGTTTCCTAGGTCGGGCTACTAGTTTTACCACTTAAATATTGCATGTCACTCAAATAAGTAAAACATTTTTATGTTGGTTATGGAATTTTTCACATCTGCATAATAAATATAATTGTGTGTTTTTCTGATACACAAAGCGTAGTTGATAATCTCTTCTGGGATTTAGCTTTTCTTAATATGAAATTTTACTCTGTAAACAGCAGACAAACAAGCAAAGTCTACAAATGGTTTTTCAAGTCTCTGTATACATTGTTTAATAGCTGCCATTCATATTTTCAAACTAAAAGGTATGAACACAGTTCCATAGGTACATAGTATGATTTTATGGCCATTTTTTACATGTCTTTGTTTTATGTATTTTTGCACACCGAATTACCACATTGTGTTTATAACTTTGTTCATCGCAATTTTTCTTCCTTCTCAACTGCTCTCTCTCGAAGGATGTGTTAGTTGAAGATAGTTCATATTGTATATATATATATATATATATATATATATATATATATATATATATATATATATATATATATATATATATATATATTGATTATTACCTGTTGCCAGTCACGTTTTTTAAAACTTTTTCAAAACAAATAGTCATTGTTTAAACAACCCTTCCGTTCCTACTCTCTTTTTATCTTTATTACATAGTTTACCTTTAGTGCCATTTTTTAAATATATGTGTCTTTTTTTATTTTAGAAATGTTTGGCATGCAGCACACACATGGTGCAGTTTACTGCATCCATACTGTTTCCACAAGTGGTCTTTCGCAATGGAGGTTGGTGATTGTAATGCTACCCCAAAAAACTTTTAATGACATAAATCCAACTTATTTTGGTAAGTTTTCTGGTTATGATATTCTTCCTGTAAATCTTTCGTCCTGTGATCCATTTCCATTATTAATTAATTATTAAAGTAATAGCAATCACAAAGAAATTTTCAGTTGATCATGCTAACAATTTTTAAAAGATTTAATCGGTTGGAACTTATTGCACAGTAAATATTTTTTTAAATTCTTTCATAAAGTATTGCATTTGTGAAAAAAAACTCTCTGGGAGATTTTTTAATTTCTTCACATTTCTATGTCTCTAGATTAGAAAAAAAAAAATCAATTTCCAGTGTCCGTTGTCTGTTGCCACAATAACGCTTGGATGGAATGAGATATCAATTTTAAATTTGATATAGATATAATACTTGAACTAGGGCAAAAATCTATAGTTTTTGAGAGATATCACCTCCGGGGAGGGGGATGAGGGTGGTAGGAGTCAATAATTACAGTTTTAATCATACCTGTGACTATTTCTTGATTTTTTTGTTAATATAATGAACAGATTTTAAGAATAGGTATGTACAGTCAATTATATCATGGTTCAAAGGGGAGGGTTAGGGGGGTAAGAGTTGGTTGCTTTAAATATATTATGTTATATGTCATTTTCAGGGTTCTTAGAATTGGGGAATCTAAAAATTATATTACGTTTTCTTTATTTTTTTTTTTAACAAGAATAATATGTAGAGGAAAATTACAATTTTTATTTGTAAATATCTTTATATGCATGACTTCTTATTATTAATATCTCATTACAAGGCACTCCATTTTTATTAACAA
>JAHKBH010000249.1:50000-68795 GCA_019049505.1 Pachyrhynchus sulphureomaculatus
TAGATTGAACGAAAATTATCACGAGTGCGTTACCTTTAATAATTTACTGATATATAAAAAAACAGAAATTTCAAGGTCATTAGTTTTCAGTAAAGATCAGAAAAAACTTTGTTAAAAACTCATTTGGGATGTGTTTTGTGAAGTCACTGATCATTTTATACTTTCGTAACAGAAATTTTTACTTTAAAGCAATCAACGTACGGAACACTAATTGCGCAAGTTCAACGTGCGCTTGATCGTATTCTTTTCTAATTTTCCAATTTTAAAAAGGCCGAGCGCTAAAATGGATGTGGTCTGTTTGTATAGTTTCAAAAGTACTTTGAGAATTTTTACTGGTTTTTGGAAAGAATTTTTCTATAAATATTTATATTAAAAAATATATGGGGGTTAAAGGGTTGTAGGCGGAGTTAGAGTAGTGGTTGGATATATACTGTAATATATGTCTGGTGCAGGGTTCTTGAAATCTAGAATCTGAAAATGTTTTCATTATTTCCGAATTTGTTAGAAGCCCTTCTGTTTAATATTTTTTTTATTAATATCTCTCCATATAGTAACTGTCGTGTAAAATACCAAGTTGTATTGCTGCCTTTTGCTGGTGATAATAAATTTGAAGCATAATCACTACAGTTAAACATATCAGGAATTAAAGGGGTGGGAAAAAGGATTACTTCAAAGATATATGTCCTTTTCAGTAGAGAGAGAAATAGTATTTAACGAGAAATTTGAGTTCAGAGTTATTAAGATCCCCATAATATGTCCAACTTTTTTTTTTTGTGTTTTTACCATCTATCAGTTATGTCGAGTTGTAATATTTGTTATTCTTTAATGTGAGGAAGTTAAATTCCGTGTAAATCATTTTATCACATTTTTTGTTTCTTTTTTACTTCCGTTATTAAAGAGACGTATTACATTCATGAAAAACCGCCCTTCAAAATTGTCTTCACCTTTCAGGGTCCCTAGATGACAAAAAGCATAATTTAGAATTTTCGTCGGCCTGTGAGCACGGTAGGTCCCGAACAAAATGAGATATCTAATTCAAATTTGGCAGTAATATTGAAATGGATATGGAACTTAATAATTTTTGAGCGATTTCATTATTAATAGTTTTTTGCTAGTTTTTAGTTCATACACATAAGCAATATTATTTATAGTCGAACATATAAGAGGTTGAGGGCTTCAAATATATCTGCTTAACGTCGCTTTTAGAGTTGTTGAGAGTTGAGGAATCCGAAAATTATTACTTTTTAAAATTATTTTCAATACAAAGAGAAAGTGGTGTAAGTGGTTAAAAATGGTATTATTAGTAAAACATATAGTGGTATATAAATGATACTGAATTTTTCATAGGTCATACCAGTAATTCCGACGGTACCATAAATTAGCAAGAGACTTCATGGTCAATACGAGAGTCTAAAGTCGAGACATCGTTGGACAAGTGTACTGACTATCACGTGTTCCTAAAATCGGGGAAACCGAACTATTTGTTACTTTATAACTTTTTTTGATATGAGGGGTTAAGTTTGAAAGTTTTGTTAAGTCTTCAGGAAATGGAGGAGGAAAATGAGCTTCTTTTCTTAACTTTCTCATTCTTAACGGATTTACAAGAAGCGAGAGCTTGTTTACCAATTTTTTTTTGGTTAATAACAGAATGACAGTCAAATATATTTGGAAAAATCAATTTTTGATGAATACTACTCAGTTTGAGTAGAAGTTTATGTTATTTAAGTTATTTAAATTGCAATTATTTAAAATTCTATTATAAAATAAAAGCTATATTTCATGTAAATTAATGCAGAGAGAATTGTAGGGAAAACAAAATTAATAAATTTTGAAAATCAAAATAATTTTACTACTACTTACTACTTAAAAAATTTAAATTTTAGATTGAACGCTTTGGCTCTTTTTGAAAATTCTAACGTATTGAAAAAATATATAAGAGAACATAAATTTTACATCTTAAAAGTGATTGTACGTTTTGAAGCCAAATTGAGTTTTCACTCGTCAGAAATAATGAATTTTCAAGTTCTCATTTTTCATAAGATGTTGATATTGTATTCTTTGAAACTTGCCTCCTCATATATTATGTGAACAAGTTAGTTCTCGGCCTTGATGGACCAATTTTCACATTTATTTATAAAAAAAAAACTAATACAAACTAAATTCCAAGTACTCTCCTTCGGAAAATAATGGTTCTTTCGATGCAATGAATTCGTACAGGCTTTAGTCGAGTTGTACAACTGAGAATTAACCAGGCGGTCTTGTAAAGATTGAAATAGATGGTAACCCAAAGGAGCTAGATCTGAGGAATATGCCTCTTAGGGTAAAATATCCCAGCTCGAATCTCAAATTCTTTCATGTTTTTTTTTTTTTGCTGCGTAATGCCGCGTGTTATTTTTCGGTATCACTGTCCTGTTAATATACCTTAGTTTTTTTCAAGTCTGTCATTCACATGGATCATTTGTTAGAGTTAAAAGTGATTGTCTGACCAAAACATCTTGGAGTGTATCACACCCTTCTGATGTCATCAAATGCTACAAGCATCTTTTTTGCATATATAATTTGGCAATGCTCCTTGGTGGCTGACCTGAATAGACCCACAACCCTTAGGATTATAGTATAGTAACCACTGTCTGAAAAGTAAGGAGACAGCAATTTCGTAGGTTTTGCTTTTGTTCTTGGTAGTGAGCTTATGATAAACTCGCTGGAATTCCTTGTAAATTCTCGCTAGTTCAGTGTAGAGAATCGGAAATAGGCTTCTGGGTCGCTCTGAGTATACGTACAAATTTCAATGCAGTTGCCCCAAGCGTTCTAATCCAAAAGTTATTCCATTTCTCCATCTGCAACTCTTTTTAATGGACTTCATCGGGAAGGTTGAAATATTGTTCTCAAAACTGCTAGAATCACTTTTAATACATATTGCAAACCTAAGCTGATCAAACTATTTTTTCGCCTCTTCCTATGTTTTTTAGCGTTGAATTATAGAAAATAGGCTTATATTCATGTAGGATCAAGTATGATACTTCTTAATAAAGTTGAAAGATGGCATTAAAAGGCGGGCAAGAAATTCAAATATGAATAGGCTCTATAGTCCATGCAAGTCGAGAATTTATTTCTACAGCATATATTAGGTGTCTATTTATATTTCAGTCGGTACTGTTCATCTATTTACATGTCGATTCAACGGTTGATACGCATCGATATTACAACTCGAGTTGCTTTCATATATTTATCCTAGAAAATTGCTCTTTCATGGCTACTGTCTATATTGATAGAAATCATAGTGCATAAGTAAATTCTTGTAAAAATCCGTTGGTACACCATTAATTAGTATTATTGATTTCCTTGAAAAATTTATATTATATATTATAATTATTCTAAGATATAACAGATTAATTGTAGATTTTTGATTTTGTAATGGCAAAAAAAAACATATATTTCTATATTTATTATTAAAGTATTTAACCATCACTGGGGACCATATTAAAATAATCCGTTTTTTAAAATTTACTAACCTAAGTATAGACAAATTATGTTTTAAACCAGCTAACTCGCTAAGATATTTCGAAAGAATATATAACAATTTTAAGTCAAATACAGTTTCAGAAAATAATCTCACAAAAATTCTTGGGTAATGGATGTACATATTGCTGTTAATGTTGTTTATATGTTTATTTTAACAGTTTTCTTTCCTAGTTAAGATAACAGTAATTTTTGTAAGTTTCTAGTTTAACCAATCATATTCGTCTTTTATTTCTTGAATTCGTTAACTATTTGATTGGTTGGACGCAACACTCCATCTTCAGCTATTGTCTTCTAAAACTTCCATTTTTCTATAGCTAACATATCAGATGTCCTATTTGATTTGAATAAATTATTCTAGTTCTACTTTTGCATTCAGATATTGCCTGCACATTCAAGTATGTAAAATCCACGTCATGTCCCTTATCTCTGATTATTTTGTTTCCTTTTCTGTATCCTATTGAGTTGTTTGACAATTTCTATATTTTTGGCCTACACAAATCGAATTGCTTCATTTTACTTTTCATTTCATTTGATGATTGGGATATAGTTGGTACAGCCATTTCCTCTAAAGTGAACTGGATTAATGTCTGCTTTCCCGTATCATTTTCCAAATAGTTCTTTCTTAGTAGCTCCTCCAAAACAATATTCTCATATGTTTGATTGGCGCGCTTCCAGAATGAATCATCAAAATTTAAACCATTGATATGATACTAGCATACAGTCTGCATTTTGCTTTTCATTTTTCCATCACAGTCATATTTTCATACACGTAACGTTTTGCGACTGTTTTTTCCTTGATTTGAATCAGTAGCTCTTCCTCCACAATACGCTAAGCTGCATGTTTCCGAAGTGAATCATCAAAATTTAAACCCTTGACTGATGTGACACTGGCATACAGAATCCACTGATTTCTCTTTTTTGCTTTCCGTCACCGTCATATTTTCATACGTGGAAATTAACGTTTTGCGACTGTTTCATGGTCAGTTAACAGGACCGGGTGCCAGGGGCGGCTAATCAAGGCCAAAATACATACGTACTAGGCCCTGTGCAGTTCACCTCAGGCGGCGGTTCGGTGGTCCAACCTTCTTTCCCTGGAGGGGGGTTGGTCAGTCCTAGAACGTAGTCGACCATAAAGAAACTTGGTCACTGAGTCTAAGAAGTACCCGGCCTATAATCATAAGCAAAGCGGGGTGAACGAACGCAACTTATGGGGAAGGTCGGGGAAACTATGGATCGGTTCGCGGGACAACCCCATGTCAAATGGCTGGCTCGGCGTTACCAGGTCTTGTGATATATATGGATATATACATACAAATATGTCCGTTATAACACAAAGCCATGTAATCCTAGGCTAGTTAAAGTCACAAAATGTTACATTTCCACATTTTTTTATTACTTTATGCTTTTGAATCCAATTCTCATTGGCTTTCTTCTACTCTCTTAAAACTAATTTATATCATTTTCTGACCTGTATACTTTAGTTTATATAAATGTGTCTATTCTCCCACATTCACAAGTAATTGTGGTAGCCCACCATGTTTCAGAAATGTGTCTGATATTTCCAAATAGTCCTTCCTTGACTTATTCAAAACTTTGTTTATGATCCAATTTACCCACCTAAGTTTCAAGATTGGTGTGTAACATCACATTAAATCCTTCTGTATGCCGTTTTTACCCAGTGTCCAAACTCGGCAGTTCAAAAGTATACCTTCTTTTCTCTACAAAAGCCTTCTCCACAGTCTAATTCTCCATCATCATCTCCATAATTTTCTTACACTCTTATATTTGATCCATATCACTTAGACTATATAGATGTCTCCGTGCCCTTCACAAGTGATGATGTTAACCCGCCATGTTTCAGAATGTGTTCAATCATCTTCATATCATTTTCGAAATAATTTTTCATTGACACAGTTTAATACTTCTTTGTTTGTCATCCAATTTACTCAACTTAGCTTCATCACTCTTTTGCAGCACCACATTCAAAAGTATGCCTTTTTCTTCTTCTCTCCATATCCAAGTGCGGGGAACCAAGACAGATGGGTCTTTTATGCGACATTCACTTCTCAAGTCTTGCCCTCCATATTTCAGAATGTGTCCGTTATTAATAATTAACTGTAATTTTTTCCAAGTAATTTTTCAATAATTCAACTTAATACTTCTTGGTTTCTGACCCAATTTACCTAACTTAGCGTCATCATTCTTCTGTAAGACTGCATCTCAGACTTCTACATGCCTGTTTTTTTTTTCTCTCAGTGTCTGTTGCTCTTCTTGTTTACTTTCAAGAAATAAATTCAAATTCCTGTATTAAGATTGTTTGAAAATCATTTTCTTTTCTGTTCAAAAGCTTCCATTGCTAGTAGGGTCCTGCTGGGCAACGATGTTAAATCTACCGTTGCCATACAACTTAATGTCTTTTGGGTTTATCTATTATGGGTTTTTTAAAATTAGAATACATTTCTAGGAAAGACTGTTATCTCCACCGTATACCCAAAAAATATTTTAAAAAAAAAGCTTATGAATTAAGACAATTTTAGTTTGGCCCACAGTTTAACTCATATTTTACAGATTTCTTATGCAGCTCAAAAGTAGGTTTAAAATATGAAGTGTTAATAAATAATAAAAAAAACTCAACATATATGAGGCAAATTAAAAAGTCAATACAATGGTAAACTCAAAAAGAAAAAACGGTTAGGACGCATTGGAACAAAAGTATAGTTTTTAAAACTGAGTACAGTATTATATTCAGTAATATGCTTCTGAAAATTTTTATTGTAGGAGATTATTATTTCTCAGTTATTTTTCTTTTTTGATAACACTAATTTTAACATGTGTATTTCTAAGTAGTCTTGTTAATTATATTCATCTTCTGTTTCCTAGAGAGATGCCACTCTTCATCTTCCCATTCCTAGGTAAATGCAACTCTTCGTCTTCAGCATTTGTCTACAAAATTTATTATTTCTCTGTAGCTTAGTTTAGCTATGCCCTTTAACTATTTGGCATCAATATATTAGTTTATTTTTTTTGTTCTAGTGAGGCTACTTTTACCCTTTTCTTTAACAAGTACCGTGTAAAACTTTTGTGTCTCAAAATGTTTGTGATATAAGCTATCATCAGGTATCATGGTCCAAATGGTTCTTTTTTCCTTGATTTGAATCAGTAGCTCTTCCTCCACAATACGCTAAGCTGCATGTTTTCGAAGTGAATCAGCAAAATTTAAACCCTTGACTGATGTGACACTGGCATACAGAGTCCACTGATTTCTCTATTTTGCTTCCCGTCACCGTCATATTTTCATACGTGGAAATTAACGTTTTGCGACTGTTTCATGGTCAGTTAACAGGACCGGGTGCCAGGGGCGGCTAATCAAGGCCAAAATACACACGTACTAGGCCCTGTGCAGTTCACCTCAGGCGGCGGTTCGGTGGTCCAACCTTCGTTCCCTGGAGGGGGGTTGGTCAGTCCTAGAACGTAGTCGACCATAAAGAAACTTGGTCACTGAGTCTAAGAAGTACCCGGCCTATAATCATAAGCAAAGCGGGGTGAACGAACGCAACTTATGGGGAAGGTCGGGGAAACTATGGATCGGTTCGCGGGACAACCCCATGTCAAATGGCTGGCTCGGCGTTACCAGGTCTTGTGATATATATGGATATATACGTACAAATATGTCCGTTATAACACAAAGCCATGTAATCCTAGGCTAGTTAAGTCACAAAATGTTACATTTCCACGTTTTTTTATTACTTTGTGCTTTTGAGTCCAGTTCTCCGTTTATATAAATGTGTCTATTCTCCCACATTCACAAGTAATTGTATTAGCTCACCATGTTTCAGAAAAGTGTCTGATTATTCTTCTCTTCTTATCCTTCAGATTTTCCAAATAGTCCTTCCTTGACTCATTCAAAACTTTGTTTGTTATCCAATTTAGCCACCCGAGTTCCAAGATTCTTGTCTAGCGCCAGATTAAATTCTTCTGTATGTCATTTTTCCCGTGTCCAAGCTTCGCACTTAAGGTAGGTTTCTCCAAAAGTAGACTTCTAGACTGTCTCATTTACATCTAGACTGCAAACTGTCTCAATATTAGCGAGTGTTGTCTAGTTTTAAATAGTGTGTTACGCGCTTTTAGCGATGTAAACTACAACGTTTTGATGAAACTTAAATCTTTTTGGGTTTACCTACTATGTGACTTTTAGAGGAAGAAAGTAGTCGCGAAAGTATTAGAATATTTGTTTAGAATATCTTCATCTAGTTATATATTATAGTTATATAGTAAAATAATGTAAAAAATTGTTTTTGTTACAAATAAAATGTTTTTTTTAATGTTGTGGTTTTATTATTGAACATTGGTCACGGTATAGGCATCCAAACATACAATTCAAAGTATATCCAGTTGCCCATATCGAGTTCTTAGATCTTGACACGACATCTATTAATCAGTAGCTAGCTAAAATTTGAAGTTTTTAACATCCATGTCCTAAATGGTTTAAAGCTAAATGTTAGGTTAATTTATAATATGCAACCAGATATACACCTCGATGCCCAGAAAATTATGGGTTACGTTTTTAATAAACGAGAATTTTCGAAAAGTTAGGAGACATTTTATGTATCAGAAGCAGAAAAATACTTTATTAATACGCAAATTGTCGAAACTAAAATTTAGGGTGTGTTATCAGGAGCACAGAAACGCGAGGAGGTATTTTATATATCAGAGCAGAAAAATACTCTCCTAATACGCAAATTGTCGAAACTAAAATTTAGGGTGTGTTATCAGGAGCACAGAAACGCGAGGAGGTATTTTATGTATCAGGAGCAGAAAAATACCTCCTTGCATTTCTACTCTCCTAATACAAAATTTCGATTGGTTCATAGTAACGTAAATTTTCGCAACGAAAATTTGGGATGTGCTATCAGGAGCACAGAAACGCGAGGAGGTATTTTATGTATCAGGAGCAGAAAAATACCTCCTCGCATTTCTGCTCTCCTAATACAAAATTAAAATTTTTGGAACGAAAATTTGGGATGTTTTATCAGGAGTACAGAAACGCGAGGAGGTATTTTATGTATCAAGAGCAGAAAAAATACCTCCTTGCATTTCTAGTCTCCTAATACAAAATTTCGATTGGTTCATAGTAAGCGCAAATTTTCGCAACGAAAATTTGGGATGTGCTATCAGGAGTACAGAAACGCGAGGAGGTATTTTATGTATCAGGAGCAGAAAAATACATCCTCGCATTTCTGCTCTCCTAATACAAAATTAAAATTTTTGGAACGAAAATTTGGAATGTGTTATCAGGAGTACAGAAACGCGAGGAGGTATTTTATGTATCAGGAGCAGAAAAATACCTCTTTGCTTTTCTACTCTCCTAATACGAAAATTTTCTAAACGAAAATTTGGGTTGTGTTATCAGGAGTACAGAAACGCGAGGAGGTATTTTATGTATCAGGAGCAGAAAAATACCTCCTTGCTTTTCTACTCTCCTAATACGCAATTTTCGAAACGAAAATTTAGGATGTGTTATCAGGAGTACAGAAACTCGAGGAGGCATTTTATGTTATCGGGAGCAGAAAAATACCTCCTTGCTTTTCTGTTCTCCTAATACGCAAATTTCGAATGGTTCATTTTAACGGTAAATTTTCGAAACGAAAATTTGCGATGTTTTATCAAGCGTACAGAAACGCTAGGAGGCATTTTATTTTTTGTTTGTGTTTCAGTTGTTTGTCTTCTTGTAGCAACAGCTATATTTCTCTGGCGCAGTAGATAAATAAAACAACAAATTTTGAACAAAAAAAAATCTTTATTACTATTAAAACACATATCCTATACAGTATAATTACAAGTTGCAATATACAATTGAAAATAAATAAGGCTAGATAACTGTACACATAAATTTATCTAATGGTAGCAGTCAAGTGTTGGTACAAAATGAACAGATTTTCAATTATTTTCCACAAAAAAAGTAGTTACAAACAAAATGATAAATATGGCGTTACAGGTCAAATTAAATAAACTTATTCTGTACACTCTATGGAGATAACATATTTTCCTAAGAGATTTTTTAAAAGTCACATAGTAGGTAAACCCGAAAAGATTAAGTTTCATCAAAACGTTGCATTTTACACCGCTAAAAACACGTATCATAATATTTAAAACTAAACACAACACTCGGTAAAGACTTTGTAGTCTACATGTAAAAAGTGAGACAGTGGAAGTAAAGGCTTTTGTAGAGAAAAGAAAGTCTACTTTTGGAGTAACCTACTACCTCGAATACGAAGTTTGGACTCTGGGGAAACACGGCATACAGAAGGAATTAGCGTGGTGCTACACAAGAATCTTGGAGTTCAGTTGCGTAAATTGAATCACAAACAAAGTTTTGAATGAGTCAAGGCAGGACTATTTGGAAACTCTTATGAATAAGAAGAGAAGAATAATCAGACACATTTCTGAAACATGGTGAGCTAACACAATTACTTGTGAATGTGGGAGAATAGACACATTTATATAAACTAAAGTATACAGGTCAGAAAAGGCAATAAATTAGTTTCAAGAGAGTAAAAGGGAGCCAATGACGGAGAATTGGATTCAAAAGCGTGAAATAATAAAAAAATGTGGAAATGTAATAACATTTTGTGACTTTAACTGGTTCAGGATTACATGGCTTTGTGTTATAACGGACATATTTGTATGTATATATCCATATATATCACAAGACCTGGTAACGCCGAGCCAGCCATTTGACATGGGGTTGTCCCGCGAACCGATCCATAGTTTCCCCGACCTTCCCCATAAGTTGCGTTCGTTCACCCCGCTTTGCTTATGATTATAGGCCGGGTACTTCTTAGACTCAGTGACCAAGTTTCTTTATGGTCGACTACGTTCTAGGACTGACCAACCCCCCTCCAGGGAAAGAAGGTTGGACCACCGAACCGCCGCCTGAGGTGAACTGCACAGGGCCTAGTACGTATGTATTTTGGCCTTGATTAGCCGCCCCTGGCACCCGGTCCTGTTAACTGACCATGAAACAGTCGCAAAACGTTCATTTCCACGTATGAAAATATGACGGTAATGGAAAGCAATATAGAGAAATCAATGGATTCTGTATGCCAGTATCACATCAGTCAAAGGTTTAAATTTTGATGATTCATTTTGGAAGCATGCCAGTCAAACGGCTTAATATATTCTGGCGGAAAAAGCTACTGATTCATATCAAGGAAAGAAGAACCATTGAAAATGATACAGAAAAGTTTATTTTGGAGGAAATGGCTGTTATTGTTTGCTTCTTATATTACGCAAATTTTGAGACACAGAAGATTTACACCGTACTTGTTAAGGAAAAGGCTAAAAGTAGCCTGAGTAGAAGAAAAAATTAAAACTAATTTATTGATGTCAAATAGTTAAAGGGCAAAGCTACACTACTACACTACAGAGAAATGATAAATTTTGTAGACAATTGCTAAAGATTAATATAATTAACGAGACTAGTTAGAAATATATGTGTTAAAATTAGTGTTAACTTGAAAATGGAAACTAACCGAGAAATAATAATCTCCTTAATAAAAATTTTTAGAAGCATATTACTGAATAGACTGCTGTGCTCAGTTTTAAAAAATTATACTTTTTTTTCCGATGCGTCTTTAACTGTTCTTCTTTTCGAGTTTACCATTGTATTGACTGATTAATTAGCTTCATATATGTCGAGTTTATTTTTATTATTTATTAACACTTCGTATTTTTTTAAATCTACTTTTGAGCTGTAGAAAGCACAAGAAATCTACTAAATATGAGCTAAACTGTGGGCCAAATTAAAATAGTCTTAATTAGTAATCTTTTTTTAAAATATTTGTTGGATTTACGGTGGGGGTAACATTCTTTATCAGAAATGTTTTCTAATTTTAAAAATCCGTAATAGATAAACCAAAAAAAAAATAAGTTGTATAGAAACGGTAGATTTAACACCGTTGCGCATCAGGACACTATTAGCAAAGGAAGCTTTTGAACAGAAACGAAAATGATTTTCAACCAATTTTGATACAGGAATTTGAAATTATTTCTTGAAAGCAAACACGAAGAGCATTCCATCAATGGACACTGAGAAAAGAAAAAAAAATAGGCATGTAAAAGTCTGCGATGCGGTCTTACAGAAGAATGATGACGCTAAGTTAATTATATTGGGTCAGAAACGAAGAAGCATTGAGTCGAATCATTGAAGAATTAGTTGGAAAAATTTATAGGTAATTATTAATAATGGACACATTCTGAAACATGGAGAGTAAGACAGTTATTTGAAATACGAATATCGGATAATAGACACATCTGTCTTGGTTGCCAGCACATGGATATGAAGAGAAGAAAAAAGGTATATATTTGAATGTGGTGCTACAAAAAAATGAGGACGCTAAGTTGAGCAAATTGGATCACAAACAAAGAAGAATTAAATCGTGTCGATGAAAGATTATTTCGAAAATTTTAGAAATACGAAGATCAGGACACATTCTGACACATGGCGGGTTAACATAATTACTTGGGAAGAGAATGTTGAAGAATAGGCAAATTTATATAATCTAAGTTATACAGATGAGTCAAGGAAGGACTATTTGGAAAATCTTATGGATAAGAAAGAAGAGAAGAATCATCAGACACATTTATATAAACTAAAGTATACAGGTCAGAAAAGGCAATAAATTAGTTTCAAGAGAGTAAAAGGGAGCCAATGACGGAGAATTGGATTCAAAAGCGTAAAATAATAAAAAAATGTGGAAATGTAATAACATTTTGTGACTTTAACTGGTTCAGGATTACATGGCTTTGTGTTATAACGGACCTATTTATATGTATATATCCATATATATCACAAGACCTGGTAACGCCGAGCCAGCCATTTGACATGGGGTTGTCCCGCGAACCGATCCATAGTTTCCCCGACCTTCCCCATAAGTTGCGTTCGTTCACCCCGCTTTGCTTATGATTATAGGCCGGGTACTTCTTAGACTCAGTGACCAAGTTTCTTTATGGTCGACTACGTTCTAGGACTGACCAACCCCCCTCCAGGGAAAGAAGGTTGGACCACCGAACCGCCGCCTGAGGTGAACTGCACAGGGCCTAGTACGTATGTATTTTGGTCTTGATTAGCCGCCCCTGGCACCCGGTCCTGTTAACTGACCATGAAACAGTCGCAAAACGTTCATTTCCACGTATGAAAATATGACGGTAATGGAAAGCAATATAGAGAAATCAATGGATTCTGTACGCCGGTCATCAGTCAAAGGTTTAAATTTTGATGGTTCATTTTAGAAGCTTGCTAGTCGAACAAACTAAATCGAATCAAGGAAGAAAGAACTATTTGGAAAATGATACAGAAAAGTAGACATTAAATACAGTTCATTTTAGACGAAGTGGCTATGCTTACAATCACCAAATGAAATGAAAAGTAAAATGAAGCAATTGGTGTAAGCAATAAAAAAGATGAACAGCACCATGTGGCAATTCAATTTGTGTAGGCCAAAGATATAGGAATTGTTAAACAACTACGATACAGAAAAGGAAACAAAATAATCATGCATATTCTGTGACATGACATGGACTTTACATACTTGAATGTGCAGGCAATATCTGAATTTAAAGGTAGTACTAGGCTATAGAGAAATGAAAGTTTTAGCAGACAACAGCTAAAGATGGAGAGTTGCGTCCAATCAATCAAATACTTAAAGACTTCAAGAACTAAAAGACAAATATGATAAACAAGAAACTTATAAAAAATTACCGTTATCTTAATTAGGAAAGAAAACTGTGATAAAATAATGACATCTAAACAACATTAACAGCAATTATGTACATCACATAACCCAAGAATCTTTGCGAGATTATTTTTTGAAACTGTATTTACTGATTCAAAATTTTTACATATTCATTCGAAACATCTTAGCGCTTTAGCTGGTTTAAAACAGATTTAATTTGTTTATACTTAGGTTAAGCTTTAAAAAGGGATTATTTTAATATGGCCCAGAGTATTAGTTAAATACAGTATTATTTAATAATAAATATAGAACTTTTACCATCACAAAATCAAAATCTACCATTAATATGGTACACTTTACAAAAATTATAGCACAGTATTTTTCAAGGAAATTGTTAGTACTTAGTAATGGCAGATTTTTAAAAGAAATTACTTATGTAGTAGAATTTCTATAAAATATAGGGGAGAGCAGCCATGAAAGAACAATTTTCTATGAATAAACATATAAAAGCAGCACGAGTTTATTGCTAATAACCGCCGAATCGACAAACAGATAAACATACCGATGAAATTTTTTTCGGCAGCACGCCTTTTAATATCGAGGCCTTCGTTTGCATAGACAACGCCGAACTCTCACTTACATCAAACTATTGAGCTATCTTTTGACTTTTTAACAAGTCATCCTTGATCCTACAGAATTTTTTCCCTTTTGCAACTGTTTTAATGATGAGGCGAAAAAAATGGTTTGAACAGCTTTAGGAGGAAAAACTGTTTTGCAGTATGTATTAAAAGTAGTTTCAGCGGTTTTGAAAGGAAAATTTTAACTTTCCCGGCAAAGTCAATTAAAAAGGGTCGCAGATCGAGAGATGGAGTAACTTTTGGATTAGAATTCGTGCACAACTCAAATGAAACTTGTATATACACTCTGAGTGATCCAGCAACCTATTTTCCGTTCCTTACAGCAACTGGGGAGGACTAACAAGGAATTCAGGCGAGTCCTTCATTAGCTCACTACCAAGAACAGAAGCAAAACTACGATATCGTTTTCTCCTTGGTTTCTAGGCAGTGATTACTGTATTATATCCTAAGATTAATGGTCTATCAGGTCAGCCACCAACAAGCACTGCAAAATCATATATGCAAAAAAGGTATTTATGCCATCAGAGGGATGTGATACACTAAAGTGTTTTAACTTTGTTAGACAATCACATCTGAACTCTATCAAACTGAATCATGTGAATGAGGGCTATGAAAAAAAAAAAACAAGGTTTATTAGCAGGACCGTGATACTGTTGCAGAATAACACCCAGCATCATGCAGCAACAAAACCTTGAAACAATTGGAGATTTAAGCTGAGATATTCTCCCCCAGAGGCATATTCCTCAAACTTGGACCCTTTGGATTACCGCCTAGTTTGATCTTTACAAAATCGCCTGGTTGATTCTCATTTAAACAGATTGAAAAAAGCCTCTATAAATTCATCTCATCGAAACAACCATTATTTTGCAAGCTAGAATTCCGCAACTGCCCAAGAGATGATAAAAAAATGTGTAGAAAGCGAATTGATTTTATTTGTATCGATTTCTTTATAAATAAATGTGAAAATTGGTCTCTCAAGGCCGAGAATTAACTTTTAAACATGATATATGAGGGGGCAAGTTTCAAAGAAAAATGAGATAACTTTTATTGCTAAATTTAAAGAAAATGTTATCTTGAAAATCGATTACTTCTGAGGAGTTCAAAACTCAATTTGGTTCAAAAATGTATAATCTCTTTCAAGATGTAAACCGTCTGTTCTCTTATACATTTTTTCAATAAGTAAGAATTTCTAAAAAGATCCAAATCGTCCAGTCTAAAATTTAAATTTTTTCTCGATTTTTAAAGCTTTTTCGCTACAATTCTCTCTGCATTAATTTACGTGAAATATAGCTTTGCTCTTGTACTAGAATTTTAAAGAATTACAGTTTAGTAGCATTCATCAGAAATCGATTTATGCAAATTTCTCAATTTTCATCTTGTTTTTAATCAAAAAGTTTAGTAAATAGGCTTTCGGCTCTTATAAATCCATTAAGAATGGGAGAGTTAAGAAAAGAAGCTCATTTTTCTTCATGTCCTGAAAATTAAACAAAACTTTCAAACTTACCCCCTTAAAACAAAAAAAGTTGTAATGAATAGTTCAGTTTTCCTGATTCTAGGAACACACGATTGGCAATGAACTTGTTGATTGATGTCTTGATTCTTGTTTTGACCATGAAGTCTCGTTCTAACTTGTGGTAATAACGGACTCACCGGGAACGACCTATAGAAAATTCAATATCATTCACGTACCACTTATACATATGTTTTACTAATCATACGTATGTCCGACTATAACTAATATTGCATATAATCTGTTCAGTACCTGAACCAAAAACTAGGAAATATTCTCATAATACTATTGACATTGAAATCGCTGAAAAACTATTGAGTTCCATCCCCATTTCGATATTAATGTTGTACAAAATTTTAATTTGATACCTCATTTTGTTTGAGAACTACTGAGCTGACAGACATATCAAAATTCTAAACCATGTTTTGGTGATTTAAGGACCCTGAAAGGTGAAGAAAAATTTTGAAGGGTGATGTTTTATGAATATAATACTTCTCTTTATAATAATGCAATAAAAAATAAAAAATATGATAAAGTGATTTACCTAGTACTTGCCCTAAAAATAAGCAGTTCTAAAATAAACAAGGAATTTAACTTCATCATATTAAGGAATAACAAGTATTACAACTCGACATAACTGATAGATGTTTAATCATAACAAAGTTGTGCAGAGTATGGGCCTCAGGGATCTTAACAATTGTAAATTGAAAGTTCTCTAAATACTATTTCTGTTAAAACTTGAAACCATGAAAAAAAGAACAATTTTCAAATTACTCTGCAAAACTCTGAAAAGATTAACATATAAGATATCTTTGAAGTAATCCCCTCTAAACTCTTTCCTCCCCCTTTAATTCTTCATATGTTTAACTGTGGTGATTATGTTTCAAATTTATTATCACCAACAAAAACTAGCAATACAACTTAATGTTTTACTCAATAGTTACTTTATGAAGAAATATTCATTAAAAAACCGGTCAAGTGCAAGTTGAACTTGCACAATTAGTGTTCCGTACGTTGATTGTTTTTAAAATAAAAAATTTTGTTAGGGTGGTATAAAATGATCAATGACTTTACAAAACACACCCCAAATGAGTTTTCAACAAAGTTTGTTTCCAATCTTGACTGAAGACTGGTGACCTTGAAATTTTGGTTTTTTTCTATACCAGATAAATTATTAAAGGTAATGATAATTTTCGTTCAATCTATACCCCGTGGAGAATATTGCAGGATTTTTTCAAAATTTTTTGATCAGTACTTTTCGAGATAAGGTAGGGGACAGCGATTTTTCACGATTTTTTAAAAGTAATACGAAGAAAAGCGTGCGCAAGTATTACGTTATATATATATTTTTTTACTCGTATTTTCACAAGCTTTCATTTGACACCACACTCGATGACCTAGTAAAAAAAATTTTTTTTCACTTCCGATTTCACCCCTCAAAACGAATCCCTTAAGTCAAAATTTATGTTACGGTGATATAAAATGATCAGTGACTTCACAAAACACACCCCAAATAAGTTTTCAACAAAGTTTATTTCCAATCTTTACTGAAAATTGATGACCTTGAAATTTCTGTTTTTTTTTTTTATATACCGGATAAATTATTACAGGTAATGCACTCGTGATAATTTTCGTTCAATCTACACCCCGTGGAGATTATTTTGCAAAATTTTTTGATAAGTACTTTTCGAGATAAGGCGGGTGGACAGCGATTTTTCGCGATTTTTTAAGAATAATACAAAGAAAAGTGCGCGCAAGTATTACATTATATATATATTTTTTACTCGTGTTTTCGCAAGCTTTCATTTGACACCACACTCGATTACCTAGTAAAAAAATTTTTTTTTCGCTTCCGATTTCACCCCCCCCCCAAAACTAACCCCTTAAGTCAAAATTTAACTTTCCAAACCACATGGCTCTGATGAGGCCATCAATTCCTATATTACTACCAAATTTCAACTTTCTACGACAAATAGTTTCGGAGAAAATCGAGTGTGACAGACGGACAGACAGACGGACAGACACCGAAATGATCTTATAAGTGTTCCGAACGGAACACTAAAAATTAAGCAGAAGGGCTTCTCACAAAATTGGAAATAATGAAAAAAATTTCAGATTCTTGATTCCAAGAAGCCCATAATAGACATATATTACAGTATATACCCAACCATTACTCTAACTCCCTTCTACATCGCTTTAACCCCATATATTTTTTAAAGTATTATTTATGGAAAAATTGTTTCCAATATCTGAGGCAAAAACCAGTACAAATTCTCACAGTACTTTTTTCGCCCCGCGCTTTTTTAAAATTGGAAAATATTAAAAAAAAAAACAATAAAGGCCTTGATTCCAAGGATCCTGAAAGCGATATATAACACGATATACATAAAAGCACCCATCTAACTCCTTGCCCTTTTAACACCTAATATTTTTTTTATTTTAAATTACATGTAGAATTTATGGAGTTTGCGGTCGGTTCTAGGTGAAACATCTTAATATTTACACTTTTAAAATAAAATACAGTATAACTGTTTCAGTGAATTTATTCAGATCACTCTGACACGTGTTTTTGTCTCGCGACCATTTTCGAATTAGAATAAGATTAAACTGAAGTTCTAAAAGATATTACGTTTTAATGGTTCATTGGTACTAAATTTAACTTGAGAGGTAATAAAATTGGGTTAATTACAGTGTTTAATATGTTATACTGTATTTTATTTGAAAAGTGCAAATATTTAAATTATATATTTATACTTCAAATTTGTCCATTATACCAACTAAAAACCAAACAAATATTTAATATTACTATTGAAATTATACAATATTTAACAACCCTACCTCTTTCACCCTTTTCTTATGTTAAAATATATAATAACGAAATAATAATACAATGTATACAATTCTTTGACCCCAAGAACTCTGAAAAAGAGCTATAATACAATAAATAAGAAGTCAGCCTTGTAATTAACATATCCACTCCTCTAACCTTTATATGTTTTACTATAAATAATTAGGTTAAATTTTGACCATTATCTCAAGTTAAAATCTGGGAAAAACTCGATTTTCAGATTTTTGGACTCCAAGAACCCTGCAAATCTCTCTCTCTCTCTCCCCTTTCCTCTCCCTCTCTCTCCCCCTCCCCCTATTTATTGTGCAATAAGTTTCAACCAACTGAATCTTTTAAAAACTGTCAGCATAATCAACCCAAAATTTCTTTGTGATTGCTATCACATTAATAATTAATTAATTAATGGATCAGAGGACGAAAGATCTACAGGAAGCATATCATAACCGGAAAACTTACCAAAATAAGTTGGATTTATGTCATTAAAAGTTTTTGTGGCAGCATTACAATCATCGACCTCCATTGTGAAAGACCACTTGTAGAAAA
>JAHKBH010002517.1:0-12500 GCA_019049505.1 Pachyrhynchus sulphureomaculatus
GTTGTTTTTGTTTAGTTTTTTCCACATTTTTTTTTAAAGTAATCATAAATACTCCTTCGACTTTCATTTTTTGACTCACTTGTTTAAAAAAATCAATCAAATATAATATTAGCGGTATTCCTAAAAATATCTATTTAGGTAAGTACTATATGAAACCTTACGTTTAATAATTATTTTGTGTTACGTTGTTGTTGTAAATCACTTGGACAATGTTTCAAATTTTATTGATAGACCTATTTTTTAAATTTTTAATCCCTTACATAAATTTTTTTTTTTAATTTTTGATTTCTTGTAATATCTTTATTACTGATTCGAGAGAAAGAGCAATGGAATTTGCATGTAAACAAGATAAAAATGACATATATGTGCACAGGAGGAGATAACGATAATTTTGTATTAGAGGACGGGAAAGTAATTACCGCACGCTACGAATATACGTATCTTGGTACAAGAATCGAATGAGATGGACGTATGGAAGCAGAGATAGCCGAGAGGATATTGGGGGAAAAAAGATAGTGGTGGCCTTGAACTTATTACTTTGGTCAAGAACCATCTTGAATCAAAAGTAAACTCCACTGTATGATACTATCTTTGAGAGTGTGGTTTTTACATGGATGCGAAGGTTGGTAATTGAATAAGATAACCGACCGATATCTACTCGCAGTGGAAATGTACTTCTGACGCAGATCTCCGCCTTTATCAAGGACTATGCATATAACCAATGAAAGGAGACGTGGAATCATGGGTCGTACTGATACTATTATAGACGACATATAACAGAAACAGCTTGGCTCGTACAGCCACGCACAAAGGATGCGGGACCATCGATTACCGCAACAAATAATGGAATAGCAACTCCCAGAATGGAGAAAAAGAGGTCAACCTAAGACCACGTGGATAAGTGGAATTCAGAAAGCAATATCGGAATGCGACCTACGGGCGAGAGATTGGGCTGATTGCCGAGAGAGGAGACTGGGTAACCGAAGGCATAAGACGCTATAAACCGGAAGATAGATAGATAGAATTTCTTTTTACAATGTAATTAACATTTTTTTAGAGTTGGGTTAAAAAATATTACAATCGTGAATGGAAAAGCTCATTCACTTATTCACTAAGAAACAAAACGGTGGAGAATAAAATAAAAAACCTACCGGTAAAATGTCTAAAAGTAAAGGCAGACCATGAAGAGGCACTTCAGCTCTTTTGAGAAGGAATGAAAAAAGTTCATGAAGTTAATTTCTATGTTAAAGAGAAAAAGGAGGAGGAGAGAAAAATTAACAGACATTACCAAAAACCAAATAAAAAAAATAATATACTTGAAAATAGACTTATATCTTCAGTGTCATCAACATCAACATATGTGGAAATATACGATGATGATGCTGATAAATTTGATTCTCAAAAATATGATTTTATGATATTAAAAAAGAGTATTTTTTAAAAATATTTTATTGTTTTTTTTTTATTTAGAAATAAAATATTTAATATTTATCCAACTATTATAACTACTAACCTAACCATTTTACAAATATTTTTTTACCTTTACTACTACTCAGTATATATCACCACTACACCAAACACTTTATTTTTGCACTCGACGCGCGTTTCGCTAACCATGTTAGCTTCATCAGGAGCGATGATTGACTAAAGCTAAACTACCAAATCTACCCTATTTATACTTAGCCTAACCCTTGAATTACTCAAGCGGAACTAATGACATAGGCAAGGCTATCAGTTCCGGTCAAGTAACCAGTAGAGGGGACTATAAGGAATAGGCCCTCTGTCTTTGTTTAAACTACTTTTACATTTTATGATTTCCATACTTTCGTATGCGTTCAACAATCTCCTATCAGATACATTTTTTATTAATCTTAGATTATCTAATGTTACAGTATGATCAGCTTCAAGAGCATGTTCGGCAATGCTAGACTTTTCTGTTCTGTTGTATTTTAAGTGTGCTAAATGTTCTTTAAATCGTGTTCTAATTGACCTTTTAGTTTGCCCAACATACTTTTTGTCACAATCATTACAACTAATTTCATAAATTCCACTTTTCTCACAATTAGGAATCTTATCCTTGGGATTTCCTAAGATATTCCTCAGATTGTCTGATGACTTATAGACTAAGGTGAGGCCTACCTTATTAAATACCTTATTGAGTCCCTTGCTATATTTCGGATTATATGGTATGGAGACATACTTGGTGTTATTTTCTTCGCGTGTAAAAAAGGTGGAATTCTGAATATTAAACCTAAACTTATGCCTATTTATTAGCTTATTTACTAAGTCATCGTCATAACCATTAACTCTAGTTATATTTCTAATACGATTCCTTTCTTTATTAAAGTTTACTCTATTCAGAGGGAAAGTGACCAAACGATGAACTAAAAAATGTAATGAGGCTAATTTATGTTGTTTGCAATGAAATGAATCATTAGGAATATATCTATCTGTTACTGTGTCCTTCCTATAGATATCAAATTCTAATTTATTATTATTTTAATAATTAAAATATCTAGAAAAGGCAATTGTCCTTTGTTCTCAACTTCGTAAGTGAATTTAATGGAATCATACCGGCTGTTTAATTTGGAACCAAAATCATCAATATTTGCTTTCTTTGTATCAAAAATCGCGAAAATATCATCTACATACCTATACCATACCCTTGGGAAATATTCGTATCCTTGACTGGCTTCGATTTCAAACTTACTCATGAATAAATTGGCTATGAAAGGTGACAAGCAATTACCCATAGCTGTTCCTTCTTTCTGAACATAAAATTGATTGTTATATTGGAAATAATTTTGTTCCATACAGAGTTTAGATAATATTAAGTATTCACGAATAATTTCGTCTTCAAAGTCATTCATTCTAAGTAATTCTTCGAGATATTGTAAAGTTTGTGGAATTGGCACACTTGGGAACAAAGAACTAACATCAAAAGAAATTAAGACTTCATCTTCATTAAGAACTAGATTTTTTGTTTTATTAATGAATTCTAACGAATTCTTCACTGCGAAAGTGTTTAATGGTAACTTCTCAAGTTCTTTTGATAACCATTTGGATATTAAATATGTGGGTGATCCGACCGATGAAACAATGGGTCGCATTGCTTTTCCAGGTTTGTGAATTTTGGGTAAGGAATACAATTTTGGTATGGTCGGATTACTCACATTTAATTTAAATTTTAGCGAATCGGAGACAAGGTTCTTACATTTTTTTAAAGAATTTTTAACCTCTGATATCATTCTCGGTAATGGATTTCTTATTACTTTTTCATAAGGGCCAGATTCGATTAGATTATCTACGCGTTCAAAGTAATCTTTCTTATCCAATATAACAACCTTATTTCCTTTATCCGCTTTTAAGTAGAAGACATCTTTCTTTTTCAATCCTTTAACTACTTTTATGTTTTTTCGTGAATTAGAGTTTGTGTTGTTAACTATGTTTTTTGATATTTGATTGCGACATGCTTCCCTAACAAAAGATTTACTACTTTCTGGAAGTGTACTAATGGAACTTTCAATGTGAGCAACTATTTCTGATAAATTATCTCTAGGAGGGGGTACTGCAAAGTTAAGACCTTTGTTTAAGATGCGAATTTCATTTCGTGTAAAGGATTGAGATGAATGATTTTCTACAATATTTACGAGTTCCTGAGGACTATTCTTCTTTGGTAAGAGCTTTTTTAATTTTTTACTTAGAATAGAGAATTTCTTTTTATATTGAATATCAATAACTAAAAACATTTTCCTCTGGAACTCGCTCCATACTTCATATTCAATATTGTTTAATCCTGAAGTAAGTTTTTTTGAATATGCTGTATGATTCTACTTCTAACATACTACGTTTTGTGTACAAATTCTTGATTTCTAAGTCAAGCCATTTTTGTTTAGCAAAGAATGAAACTTTTTCTGAAATGTTTGATTTTGGTAAATTAACCTTAATAAAATTAGGAAAAACTTTAAATTTCTTGCAAGACTTTAAAAACCAAATATCTGCACCTACTAATCTAATCTTACTACTGTACTTACGATAAAGGTTTAATTCCGTTGACCGTGAAGCCATCTCAACTAAGTTGGGAATGTGGAATCTTTGGCACAATGATACTACTCAGTATATATCACCACTACACCAAACACTTTATTTTTGCACTCGACGCGCGTTTCACTAACCATGTTAGCTTCATCAGGAGCGATGATTGACTAAAGCTAAACTACCAAATCTACCCTATTTATACTTAGCCTAACCCTTGAATTACTCAAGCGGAACTAATGACATAGGCAAGGCTATCAGTTCCGGTCAAGTAACCAGTAGAGGGGACTATAAGGAATAGGCCCTCTGTCTTTGTTTAAACTACTTTTACATTTTATGATTTCTATACTTTCGTATGCGTTCAACAATCTCCTATCAGATACATTTTTTATTAATCTTAGATTATCTAATGTTACAGTATGATCAGCTTCAAGAGCATGTTCGGCAATGCTAGACTTTTCTGTTCTGTTGTATTTTAAGTGTGCTAAATGTTCTTTAAATCGTGTTCTAATTGACCTTTTAGTTTGCCCAACATACTTTTTGTCACAATCATTACAACTAATTTCATAAATTCCACTTTTCTCACAATTAGGAATCTTATCCTTGGGATTTCCTAAGATATTCCTCAGATTGTCTGATGACTTATAGACTAAGGTGAGGCCTACCTTATTAAATACCTTATTGAGTCCCTTGCTATATTTCGGATTATATGGTATGGAGACATACTTGGTGTTATTTTCTTCGCGTGTAAAAAAGGTGGAATTCTGAATATTAAACCTAAACTTATGCCTATTTATTAGCTTATTTACTAAGTCATCGTCATAACCATTAACTCTAGTTATATTTCTAATACGATTCCTTTCTTTATTAAAGTTTACTCTATTCAGAGGGAAAGTGACCAAACGATGAACTAAAAAATGTAATGAGGCTAATTTATGTTGTTTGCAATGAAATGAATCATTAGGAATATATCTATCTGTTACTGTGTCCTTCCTATAGATATCAAATTCTAATTTATTATTATTTTTAATAATTAAAATATCTAGAAAAGGCAATTGTCCTTTGTTCTCAACTTCGTAAGTGAATTTAATGGAATCATACCGGCTGTTTAATTTGGAAACAAAATCATCAATATTTGCTTTCTTTGTATCAAAAATCGCGAAAATATCATCCACATACCTATACCATACCCTTGGGAAATATTCGAATCCTTGACTGGCTTCGATTTCAAACTTACTCATGAATAAATTGGCTATGAAAGGTGACAAGCAATTACCCATAGCTGTTCCTTCTTTCTGAACATAAAATTGATTGTTATATTGGAAATAATTTTGTTCCATACAGAGTTTAGATAATATTAAGTATTCACGAATAATTTCGTCTTCAAAGTCATTCATTCTAAGTAATTCTTCGAGATATTGTAAAGTTTGTGGAATTGGCACACATGGGAACAAAGAACTAACATCAAAAGAAATTAAGACTTCATCTTCATTAAGAACTAGATTTTTTTGTTTTATTAATGAATTCTAACGAATTCTTCACTGCGAAAGTGTTTAATGGTAACTTCTCAAGTTCCTTTTGATAACCATTTGGATATTAAATATGTGGGTGATCCGACCGATGAAACAATGGGTCGCATTGCTTTTCCAGGTTTGTGAATTTTGGGTAAGCAATACAATTTTGGTATGGTCGGATTACTCACATTTAATTTAAATTTTAGCGAATCGGAGACAAGGTTCTTACATTTTTTAAAGAATTTTTAACCTCTGATATCATTCTCGGTAATGGATTTCTTATTACTTTTTCATAAGGGCCAGATTCGATTAGATTATCTACGCGTTCAAAGTAATCTTTCTTATCCAATATAACAACCTTATTTCCTTTATCCGCTTTTAAGTAGAAGACATCTTTCTTTTTCAATCCTTTAACTACTTTTATGTTTTTTCGTGAATTAGAGTTTGTGTTGTTAACTATGTTTTTTGATATTTGATTGCGACATGCTTCCCTAACAAATGATTTACTATTTTCTGGAAGTGTACTAATGGAACTTTCAATGTGAGCAACTATTTCTGATAAATTATCTCTAGGAGGGGGTACTGCAAAGTTAAGACCTTTGTTTAAGATGCGAATTTCATTTCGTGTAAAGGATTGAGATGAATGATTTTCTACAATATTTACGAGTTCCTGAGGACTATTCTTCTTTGGTAAGAGCTTTTTTAATTTTTTACTTAGAATAGAGAATTTCTTTTTATATTGAATATCAATAACTAAAAACATTTTCCTCTGGAACTCGCTCCATACTTCATATTCAATATTGTTTAATCCTGAAGTAAGTTTTTTGAATATGCTGTATGATTCTACTTCTAACATACTACGTTTTGTGTACAAATTCTTGATTTCTAAGTCAAGCCATTTTTTGTTTAGCAAAGAATGAAACTTTTTCTGAAATGTTTGATTTTGGTAAATTAACCTTAATAAAATTAGGAAAAACTTTAAATTTCTTGCAAGACTTTAAAAACCAAATATCTGCACCTACTAATCTAATCTTACTACTGTACTTACGATAAAGGTTTAATTCCGTTGACCGTGAAGCCATCTCAACTAAGTTGGGAATGTGGAATCTTTGGCACAATGATACTACTCAGTATATATCACCACTACACCAAACACTTTATTTTTTTGCACTCGACGCGCGTTTCGCTAACCATGTTAGCTTCATCAGGAGCGATGATTGACTAAAGCTAAACTACCAAATCTACCCTATTTATACTTAGCCTAACCCTTAAATTACTCAAGCGGAACTAATGACATAGGCAAGGCTATCAGTTCCGGTCAAGTAACCAATAGAGTAAGTAAAAAATTAAAAAAGCTCTTACCAAAGAAGAATAGTCCTCAGGAACTCGTAAATATTGTAGAAAATCATTCATCTCAATTCTTTACACGAAATGAAATTCGCATCTTAAACAAAGGTCTTAACTTTGCAGTACCCCCTCCTAGAGATAATTTATCAGAAATAGTTGCTCACATTGAAAGTTCCATTAGTACACTTCCAGAAAATAGTAAATCATTTGTTAGGGAAGCATGTCGCAATCAAATATCAAAAAACATAGTTAACAACACAAACTCTAATTCACGAAAAAACATAAAAGTAGTTAAAGGATTGAAAAAGAAAGATGTCTTCTACTTAAAAGCGGATAAAGGAAATAAGGTTGTTATATTGGATAAGAAAGATTACTTTGAACGCGTAGATAATCTAATCGAATCTGGCCCTTATGAAAAAGTAATAAGAAATCCATTACCGAGAATGATATCAGAGGTTAAAAATTCTTTAAAAAAATGTAAGAACCTTGTCTCCGATTCGCTAAAATTTAAATTAAATGTGAGTAATCCGACCATACCAAAATTGTATTGCTTACCCAAAATTCACAAACCTGGAAAAGCAATGCGACCCATTGTTTCATCGGTCGGATCACCCACATATTTAATATCCAAATGGTTATCAAAAGAACTTGAGAAGTTACCATTAAACACTTTCGCAGTGAAGAATTCGTTAAAATTCATTAATAAAACAAAAAATCTAGTTCTTAATGAAGATGAAGTCTTAATTTCTTTTGATGTTAGTTCTTTGTTCCCAAGTGTGCCAATTCCACAAACTTTACAATATCTCGAAGAATTACTTAGAATGAATGACTTTGAAGACGAAATTATTCGTGAATACTTAATATTATCTAAACTCTGTATGGAACAAAATTATTTCCAATATAACAATCAATTTTTATGTTCAGAAAGAAGGAACAGCTATGGGTAATTGCTTGTCACCTTTCATAGCCAATTTATTCATGAGTAAGTTTGAAATCGAAGCCAGTCAAGGATTCGAATATTTCCCAAGGGTATGGTATAGGTATGTGGATGATATTTTCGCGATTTTTGATACAAAGAAAGCAAATATTGATGATTTTGTTTCCAAATTAAACAGCCGGTATGATTCCATTAAATTCACTTACGAAGTTGAGAACAAAGGACAATTGCCTTTTCTAGATATTTTAATTATTAAAAATAATAATAAATTAGAATTTGATATCTATAGGAAGGACACAGTAACAGATAGATATATTCCTAATGATTCATTTCATTGCAAACAACATAAATTAGCCTCATTACATTTTTTAGTTCATCGTTTGGTCACTTTCCCTCTGAATAGAGTAAACTTTAATAAAGAAAGGAATCGTATTAGAAATATAACTAGAGTTAATGGTTATGACGATGACTTAGTAAATAAGCTAATAAATAGGCATAAGTTTAGGTTTAATATTCAGAATTCCACCTTTTTTACACGCGAAGAAAATAACACCAAGTATGTCTCCATACCATATAATCCGAAATATAGCAAGGGACTCAATAAGGTATTTAATAAGGTAGGCCTCACCTTAGTCTATAAGTCATCAGACAATCTGAGGAATATCTTAGGAAATCCCAAGGATAAGATTCCTAATTGTGAGAAAAGTGGAATTTATGAAATTAGTTGTAATGATTGTGACAAAAAAGTATGTTGGGCAAACTAAAAGGTCAATTAGAACACGATTTAAAGAACATTTAGCACACTTAAAATACAACAGAACAGAAAAGTCTAGCATTGCCGAACATGCTCTTGAAGCTGATCATACTGTAACATTAGATAATCTAAGATTAATAAAAAATGTATCTGATAGGAGATTGTTGAACGCATACGAAAGTATGGAAATCATAAAATGTAAAAGTAGTTTAAACAAAGACAGAGGGCCTATTCCTTATAGTCCCCTCTACTGGTTACTTGACCGGAACTGATAGCCTTGCCTATGTCATTAGTTCCGCTTGAGTAATTCAAGGGTTAGGCTAAGTATAAATAGGGTAGATTTGGTAGTTTAGCTTTAGTCAATCATCGCTCCTGATGAAGCTAACATGGTTAGCGAAACGCGCGTCGAGTGCAAAAATAAAGTGTTTGGTGTAGTGGTGATATATACTGAGTAGTATCATTGTGCCAAAGATTCCACATTCCCAACTTAGTTGAGATGGCTTCACGGTCAACGGAATTAAACCTTTATCGTAAGTACAGTAGTAAGATTAGATTAGTAGGTGCAGATATTTGGTTTTTAAAGTCTTGCAAGAAATTTAAAGTTTTTCCTAATTTTATTAAGGTTAATTTACCAAAATCAAACATTTCAGAAAAAGTTTCATTCTTTGCTAAACAAAAATGGCTTGACTTAGAAATCAAGAATTTGTACACAAAACGTAGTATGTTAGAAGTAGAATCATACAGCATATTCAAAAAACTTACTTCAGGATTAAACAATATTGAATATGAAGTATGGAGCGAGTTCCAGAGGAAAATGTTTTTAGTTATTGATATTCAATATAAAAAAAAATTCTCTATTCTAAGTAAAAAATTAAAAAAGCTCTTACCAAAGAAGAATAGTCCTCAGGAACTCGTAAATATTGTAGAAAATCATTCATCTCAATCCTTTACACGAAATGAAATTCGCATCTTAAACAAAGGTCTTAACTTTCCAGTACCCCCTCCTAGAGATAATTTATCAGAAATAGTTGCTCACATTGAAAGTTCCATTAGTACACTTCCAGAAAATAGTAAATCATTTGTTAGGGAAGCATGTCGCAATCAAATATCAAAAAACATAGTTAACAACACAAACTCTAATTCACGAAAAAACATAAAAGTAGTTAAAGGATTGAAAAAGAAAGATGTCTTCTACTTAAAAGCGGATAAAGGAAATAAGGTTGTTATATTGGATAAGAAAGATTACTTTGAACGCGTAGATAATCTAATCGAATCTGGCCCTTATGAAAAAGTAATAAGAAATCCATTACGAGAATGATATCAGAGGTTAAAAATTCTTTAAAAAAATGTAAGAACCTTGTCTCCGATTCGCTAAAATTTAAATTAAATGTGAGTAATCCGACCATACCAAAATTGTATTGCTTACCCAAAATTCACAAACCTGGAAAAGCAATGCGACCCATTGTTTCATCGGTCGGATCACCCACATATTTAATATCCAAATGGTTATCAAAAGAACTTGAGAAGTTACCATTAAACACTTTCGCAGTGAAGAATTCGTTAGAATTCATTAATAAAACAAAAAATCTAGTTCTTAATGAAGATGAAGTCTTAATTTCTTTTGATGTTAGTTCTTTGTTCCCAAGTGTGCCAATTCCACAAACTTTACAATATCTCGAAGAATTACTTAGAATGAATGACTTTGAAGACGAAATTATTCGTGAATACTTAATATTATCTAAACTCTGTATGGAACAAAATTATTTCCAATATAACAATCAATTTTATGTTCAGAAAGAAGGAACAGCTATGGGTAATTGCTTGTCACCTTTCATAGCCAATTTATTCATGAGTAAGTTTGAAATCGAAGCCAGTCAAGGATTCGAATATTTCCCAAGGGTATGGTATAGGTATGTGGATGATATTTTCGCGATTTTTGATACAAAGAAAGCAAATATTGATGATTTTGTTTCCAAATTAAACAGCCGGTATGATTCCATTAAATTCACTTACGAAGTTGAGAACAAAGGACAATTGCCTTTTCTAGATATTTTAATTATTAAAAATAATAATAAATTAGAATTTGATATCTATAGGAAGGACACAGTAACAGATAGATATATTCCTAATGATTCATTTCATTGCAAACAACATAAATTAGCCTCATTACATTTTTTAGTTCATCGTTTGGTCACTTTCCCTCTGAATAGAGTAAACTTTAATAAAGAAAGGAATCGTATTAGAAATATAACTAGAGTTAATGGTTATGACGATGACTTAGTAAATAAGCTAATAAATAGGCATAAGTTTAGGTTTAATATTCAGAATTCCACCTTTTTTACACGCGAAGAAAATAACACCAAGTATGTCTCCATACCATATAATCCGAAATATAGCAAAGGACTCAATAAGGTATTTAATAAGGTAGGCCTCACCTTAGTCTATAAGTCATCAGACAATCTGAGGAATATCTTAGGAAATCCCAAGGATAAGATTCCTAATTGTGAGAAAAGTGGAATTTATGAAATTAGTTGTAATGATTGTGACAAAAAGTATGTTGGGCAAACTAAAAGGTCAATTAGAACACAATTTAAAGAACATTTAGCACACTTAAAATACAACAGAACAGAAAAGTCTAGCATTGCCGAACATGCTCTTGAAGCTGATCATACTGTAACATTAGATAATCTAAGATTAATAAAAAATGTATCTGATAGGAGATTGTTGAACGCATACGAAAATATGGAAATCATAAAATGTAAAAGTAGTTTAAACAAAGACAGAGGGCCTATTCCTTATAGTCCCCTCTACTGGTTACTTGACCGGAACTGATAGCCTTGCCTATGTCATTAGTTCCGCTTGAGTAATTCAAGGGTTAGGCTAAGTATAAATAGGGTAGATTTGGTAGTTTAGCTTTAGTCAATCATCGCTCCTGATGAAGCTAACATGGTTAGTGAAACGCGCGTCGAGTGCAAAAATAAAGTGTTTGGTGTAGTGGTGATATATACTGAGTAGTATCATTGTGCCAAAGATTCCACATTCCCAACTTAGTTGAGATGGCTTCACGGTCAACGGAATTAAACCTTTATCGTAAGTACAGTAGTAAGATTAGATTAGTAGGTGCAGATATTTGGTTTTTAAAGTCTTGCAAGAAATTTAAAATTTTTTCCTAATTTTATTAAGGTTAATTTACCAAAATCAAACATTTCAGAAAAAGTTTCATTCTTTGCTAAACAAAAATGGCTTGACTTAGAAATCAAGAATTTGTACACAAAACGTAGTATGTTAGAAGTAGAATCATACAGCATATTCAAAAAACTTACTTCAGGATTAAACAATATTGAATATGAAGTATGGAGCGAGTTCCAGAGGAAAATGTTTTTAGTTATTGATATTCAATATAAAAAAAAATTCTCTATTCTAAGTAAAAAAATTAAAAAAGCTCTTACCAAAGAAGAATAGTCCTCAGGAACTCGTAAATATTGTAGAAAATCATTCATCTCAATCCTTTACACGAAATGAAATTCGCATCTTAAACAAAGGTCTTAACTTTCCAGTACCCCCTCCTAGAGATAATTTATCAGAAATAGTTGCTCACATTGAAAAGTTCCATTAGTACACTTCCAGAAAATAGTAAATCATTTGTTAGGGAAGCATGTCGCAATCAAATATCAAAAAACATAGTTAACAACACAAACTCTAATTCACGAAAAAAAACATAAAAGTAGTTAAAGGATTGAAAAAGAAAGATGTCTTCTACTTAAAAGCGGATAAAGGAAATAAGGTTGTTATATTGGATAAGAAAGATTACTTTGAACGCGTAGATAATCTAATCGAATCTGGCCCTTATGAAAAAAGTAATAAGAAATCCATTACCGAGAATGATATCAGAGGTTAAAAATTCTTTAAAAAA
>JAHKBH010002517.1:20000-37000 GCA_019049505.1 Pachyrhynchus sulphureomaculatus
CTCATGCGTTGCTGTGACTTTCCCGCCTTGGTGGGTGTCGGCTTACTCGCCGGCAAAACACTTTTGGCAGGTCCATTTTCGGTTGCCCGGTCTTCATCGTTTTGGTCGAGCTGCCATTTCCCGTGACGTCCTCGACCGTTACGTCGCTCGCCCGATGCTTCTTTTATTGGTCTGCTGTTGTCTGGAATGATTTTCAATGTTTTGTGGTGTCGGAAGCTCAAAGTGTCCCGACATTGGGTTGCCTGTTAGTAGAAGGTAAATAGCTTTTTTGTTGTATTTTCCCGTGCTTATTATTGTTGTCTGTCCGTAAAAGTTATTTTTGTATGTCTTGTTCTTCGTTGTTTTGAGAAGATATGAAAGTTGCTATTTCGTGTTTCCGAGATGGCAAGTATCTCTAGGCTCGTTCCATAGGTGCCATTTTTCCTCATATAATTATAGTAGTTATTGAAGTTTTTGATATCGTCGACTTCAATTAATGAAAATGTGTGAAGTTCCGACCAGTTTTGTTGTAAATATCTTATAGCAACTCTCGGAGTTTCTCATGATGGTTTTGGTGGCCATACAAGTGTAAGCTAACTGCACGGAAAAGGCAATTTCCATCACCTACAATGTCGGATCTGGTAAAACTATCGGGAGTAGTTTCGGCTGAGGCGGTTGTTTGGGTCGTCTGTGGTTGTTGCTGTTGTAGTGTTGCTATAGCTGTTTTTACGACCGGGGTCCGCCTTCGCAACACCCTTCCATTATCATTACTATAATTATTATTCTTTGACATAGTATTCCCACGAGTATCCTAGGAAAGAGGGGTCGACTGCGGCAGAGCCTGGATGCCACAGCAAGGCTACTTACTCCCGGAGGGCGCCCGGTATCCGGGGGAACCGTTCGCGACTCATAAACGCTGAGCCATTCATCTTCTCGGCACGGTAAACACCTTGACATTGCGTTTTTGTTACACATAATCTGGACAACACAAGACAGCACAACATGACTCAGGTACCTTGGGATCGTCCATGCCCGTACTAGGAGAATCCTGGGATTCCCTTAGCCCCCGAGGGGTTATTATTATTTTTTTTTTGTTTTGTTTTTCTTTCTCACATTTGGTCAATGTGGTTCCATGTTTGGCTGACGGGCGCAAGCCAAGTCAGCACCAACGCATTACCATTGTGTATTAAGGAATGAAATGACAATGTTACATGTTTTCAAAATCACTGACTTCTGAATGTTTTTGTGTATGTTTGTGTTGAGTCCTAATTGTACTAAGTGTGGTGTGAATGTTGTTGGTGTTAGGCCTGTGGCTGATATAATGAGGGGGACAATGATGACTTTTTCTTGTTTACATAGCCTTTTTATTTCCGTTGCAAGGTCTGTGTATTTCGTTTGGATGTTTGTGTCGTTGGGGACAGCTATGTCAATTAGATAGGTGACTTTTTCTTTTTTGCACTGAAAAGTAATATCGGGTCTATTGGCGGAGACTGTTTTATCTGTATGGATACTGATGTCCCAGTAGAGTTTGTAATCTTTATTTTCAAGTACGGATGTTGGTGTGTATTTGTAGTAGGGATCTGTGCTTTCTATGAGCTTGCATGTTGTGGCTAGTGCTTGGTGAACTACTTTTGCCGCTGAGTCATGTCTGGCTGTGTATTCCGTTCCCGGCTAATATTTTACATCCGCTTGTTATGTGTTCGATCGTTTCTTTCTGCTGGTGGCATTTTCTGCATCTATCTTCTGTAATAGTTGGGTCTTTGATGATATGCTTTTGGTAGTTTCTGGTTAATATGTCTTTATCCTGAATGGCAAGTAAGAAGCCTTCTGTTTCCGGGAATAGCTGCCCATCCCGCAACCAGGTGTATGATTCTTTTTATTTACGTGGTCTTGTTCTATGTGGTATCTGTGTTTTCCGTGGAGTGTTTTTTCTGACCACGTTTTAAATCTTTTCCTGTTGTAATTGGGTGTGACTGTGTGTATCCGCTAGGTGGTCTACCCGGGATAAGTCGAGTGGGGTATAGTTTTTGTCTGCTTTGACTGTTGCTGTATTGAGGCTGGTTTGCTTGGTGTAAAAGAATTTCCTAAGTGCTTGTATTTGTTTTGTGTGTAATGATCTGATGTCTATAATTCCTCTTCCTCCTGCCTTCCTCTCGATGGTAAGTCTTTCTTTGCATGCGCTGGGGTGTAATTTCCTGTATTTGTGTGAATTGAGATCGTATAAGGATGTGAATATTTCATATGTCTGTTTGTGACCATTTGATGATACCAAATGAATATGTGAGTATAGGTATAGCGAACGTGTTGATGGCTTTAGTGAGATTCTTAGAGTTGAGTTTTGTTTGTAAAAGTTTCGTCAGTCTGTTTTGGAATTCGGTTCTGAGCTCTGTTTTGATGTGAGTGTGGTTGAGTTTGGTGCTTTGTTGGAAAGCCTAGATATTTGTATGTTTCTTTGTCGAACATGTTATCGAGTGTTTCATTGTTGATGGTTTCTGTCTCATGGTGGCCCTTCCACTGGCCTTTGTTGATACGGAGCACTTTGCATTTACTTATACCAAATTCCATATTGACATCTAAGGTGAATATTTCTGTGATTTTGAGTTCTTTCAGCTGTGTTTTTGTGACAGCGTAGAGTTTTATGACATCCATATATAGGAGGTGGTTTATTTTATGTTGATTCACTTTTTGGTGTCTGATGTTGAAGCCATGCTCTGTTCTGTTTAATATATTTGAGAGTGGATTGAGACAGAGGCAAAACCATAGAGCGCTGAGCGAGTCTCCCTGAAATATTCCCCGTCTGATGTACAGCTCTTCTGTTTGGATGCGTTCGGTTTGTGTTTCTAGGCGTATTTTGGTTTTCCATGTTTTCATAATTTGCGCGAGAAATTGCCCGTGGTGTTGGTTGATTTTATAGATTTCTAGGACTCTAATTAACCAGCTGTGGGGAATGGAGTCGAAGGCTTTTTTATAGTCTATGTAACCGATGTGAAGGTTTCTGTGTTCTTTTCTGGTTTGTCCCATAATCACGCTATCTATAATCAGCTGCTTTTTGCATCCTCGACTATTTTTCCTGCATCCCTGCTGCTCTTCTGTGAGAATATTGTTGTCTGTTAGGTGTTGTTCTATTTTCTTGGAAATTGTGGCTGTGATGATCTTGTATAGGGTTGGAAGACAGGTGATCGGTCGTTAGTTTGACGGGTTTGTGTTGTCTGAACTTTTGGGTTTGATGTATGTTATTCCTTGTGTAAGAAAAGTGGGGAATGTGTGTGGTTGTAGAATGGGTTTGTTGATTTGGTGTGTGAGTGCTTCGTGTGTGGTGGTAAACTGTTTGTACCAGAAGTTTTGTATATTGTCTATACCAGGGCATTTCCAGTTGTGTGTGTGTTTGATTGTTTGTGTAATTTCTTCTGTAGTTAGTGTTGAATTTTCTTGTTCTGTCACACGTTTGTGTTTATCTTCTTCGGCTTTGATCCAGGGGGTGTTATTATTATGTAGTTTGGGTTCTGACCAGACAGTTTTCCAATAATCTGCGAGTCCTTGTTTGTTTGGTGGTTCAGTTACTACTGTCTGCTCGTTGTACATAGTTTTTCGGTAGAACTGTTTTTCGCTTCTTCGGAAGAGGTTGTTGGTGTCTTTCCTCTCGTTTGATTCTTTGTATCTACAGAGTCTTGCAGCATATACGGATAGTTTTTGTTTCAAAGTATCAACGATTTCTGGCAGTGTTCGGTTGAGAGATTTAGATTTGATCTTGTCTACACCCTGTGTGACACGTTTGGATGCGTTCCCGTTCATAAACTGGGTAAGGTGTCCCAGATCTCTTCTGATGTTGTCGATTTTGTTTTCTATTCTTATTTGCCATTTAAATTTAGGTTTCCTGCTGTTGGGGTCTCTTTGTCGTTGCGGGAGTTTTTGATTATTTTGTGTTATAGTGGTGATTGCTGCTGCATATATTATTGTGTGAATGGGTTCGATCGTGCTTAAGTCTATTATGTACTGTGGTATTATGTGCTTGTTTATTGTGTTGAGGATTATTCGTGTGCTCTGTTTGAAGATTAAACGAGGGATGGGATTTCTTGTTGTAGGTTCGGTGCCTGACCATCGAGCTCGATGTGACTTGCATTTCTGCTTTGAGTGTTTGTATGCGAGGTGATTCGGGGTGATATTGTGTAGATGTTGTTGAGGGGTGGTGAGTCATTCATTTTGTCGTCTGTGATATGGTGTCGTGTGGTGCTTGCTATTTGCATTGAAATATTATTTTGACTTATGCTCCTGCTGGGTGGTGGGTCTTGTTGTTTTCGACTGGGTGGTTGTGTGTGTAAGATTGGTTCGGTATCTGCTCTACTGTTTTTTCTATTGTTTGGTTGGTCTGTGTTCAGTTCAGCAGCTACTTGGTCTGTGTTCAGTTCAGCAGCTACTATATCTTTGATGGTTTGCAATTCGAAAGGTGTGAGCCGATTGTTCTTGGTAATAACTCTTTTTTGGTCTATTACTCTCTGTTTCTGTAACAAGTAATTGCAGATGTGGATATTCGGTCAAGAGAAGTTTGTGTAGTTCCAGTCTGTAGCCTGATGTCACTGTTTCTAGTTTGATGGCGGGTGTAGTAACAGCGCATCACGGTTCTATTCATTTTCATCTTATTATTATTATTACAAAAAGTTCTTCTTTCTCACATTTGATCAATGTGTTTCCATGTTTGGCTGACGGGCCAAAACCAAGTCAGCACAAACGCTATTACCATTCCCAATTAAATAATGACCTGACAATGTTACATGTTTTCAAAATCACTGACTTCTGAATGTTTCTGTGTATGTCTGTGTTGAGTCCTAATTGCACTAAATGTGGTGTGAATGTTATTGATGTAAGGCTGTGGCTGATATAATGAGGGGGACAATGATGACTTTTTCTTGTCTCGATAGACTTTTTTATTTCCGTTGCAAGGTCTGTGTATTTGGAAATTTTTTCTGTGTATTTCGTTGGGATGTTTGTGTCGTTGGGGACAGCTATGTCAATTAGATAGGTGACTTTTCCTTTTTTGCACTGAAAAGTAATATCGGGTCTATTGGCGGAGACTGTTTTATCTGTATGGATACCGATGTCCCAGTAGAGCTTGTAATCTTCATTTTCAAGTATGGATGTTGGCGTGTATTTGTAGGAGGGATCTGTGTTTTCTATGAGTTTGTATGTTGTGGCTAGTGCTTGGTGAACTACTTTGGCAGCTGAATCATGCCTGGCTGTGTACTCTGTTCTGGCCAATATTTTACATCCGCTTGTTATGTGTTCGATCGTTTCTTTCTGCTGGTGGCATTTCCTACATCTGTCCTCTGCAATAGTCGGGTCTTTGATGATATGCTTTTGGTAGTTTCTGGTTAATATGACTTTATCCTGGATGGCAAGTAAGAAGCCTTCAGTCTCAGGGAATAGCTGCCCATCCTGTAACCAGGTGTATGATTGTTTTTTATTTACGTGGTCTTGTTCTATGTGGTATCTGTGTTTTCCGTGGAGTGTTTTCTCTGACCACGTTTTCATCTTTTTCCTGTTGTAATTGGGTGTGACTGTGTGTGTCTGCTGAGTGGTCTGCCCGGGCAAAGTCGAGAGATGTGTAGTTTTTGTCTGCTTTCACTGTCGCTGTGTGGAGGCTGGTTTGCTTGCTGTGAAAGAATTTCCTAAGTGTTTGTATTTGTTTTGTGTGTAATGATCTGATGTCTATAATTCCTCTTCCTCCTGCCTTCCTCTCGATGGTAAGTCTTTCTTTGCATGCGTTGGGGTGTAATTTCCTGTATTTGGTGAATTGAGATCGTATAAGGATGTGAATATTTTTTATGTCTGTTTGTGACCGTTTGATGATACCAAATGAATATGTGAGTATAGGTATAGCGAACGTGTTGATGGCTTTAGTGAGATTCTTAGAGTTGAGTTTTGTTTGGAAAAGTTTCGTCAGTCTTTTTTTGAATTCGGTTCTGAGCTCTGTTTTGATGTGAGTGTTGTTGAGTTTGGTGCTTTGTTGGAAGCCTAGATATTTGTATGTTTCTTTGTCGAACATGTTATGGAGTGTTTCATTGTTGATGGTTTCTGTCTCATGGTGGCACTTCCATTGGCCTTTGTTGATGTGGAGCACTTTGCATTTATTTATACCAAATTTCATATTGACATCTAAGGTGAATATTTCTGTGATTTTGAGGAGTTCTTTCAGCTGTGTTTTTGTGGCAGCGTAGAGTTTTATGTCGTCCATATATAGGAGGTGGTTTATTTTATGTTGATTCACTTTTTGGTGTCTGATATTGAAGCCATGCTCTGTTCTGTTTAGTATATTAGAGAGTGGATTGAGACAGAGGCAAAAAAACCATAGAGCACTGAGCGAGTCTCCCTGAAATATACCCCGTCTGATGTACAGCTCTTCTGTTTGGATCCGTTCGGTTTGTGTTTCTAGGAGTATTTTGGTTTTCCATGTTTTCATAATTTGCGCAAGAAACTGCCTGAGGTGTTGGTTGATTTTATAGATTTCTAGGGCCCTGATTAACCAGCTGTGGGTATGGAGTCGAAGGCTTTTTTATAGTCTATGTAACCGATGTGAAGGTTTCTGTGTTCTTTTCTGGTTTGTCCCATAATCACGCTACCTATAATTAGCTGCTCTTTGCATCCTCAACTATTTTTCCTGCATCCTTTCTGCTCTTCTGTGAAAATATTGTTTGTTTGTTAGGTGTTGTTCTATTTTCTTCGAAAATTGTGGCTGTGATGATCTTGTATAGGGTTGGAAGACAGGTGATAGGTCGGTAGTTTGACGGGTTTGTGGTGTCTGAGCTTTTGGGTTTAACGTATGTTATTCCTTGTGTGAGGAAAGTGGGAAATGTGTGTGGTTGTAGAATGGCTTTGTTTTGATTTGGTGTGTGAGTGCTTCGTGTGTGGTGGTAAACTGTTTGTACCAGAAGTTTTGTATATTGTCTATTCCAGGACATTTCCAGTTGTGTGTGTTTGATAGTTTCTGTAATTTCTTGTGTATTTAATGTGGTATTTTCTTGTTCTGTCACATGTTTATGTTTGTCTTCTTGGGCTTTGATCCAGGGGGTGTTATTATTGTGTAGTTTGGGTTCTGACCAGATACTTTTCCAATAATCTGTGAGTTCTTGTTTGTTTGGTGGTTCAGTCACTGCTATCTGTTTGTTGTACATAGTTTTCCGGTAGAACTGTTTTTCGCTTCTTCGGAAGAAGTTGTTTGGTGTCTTTCCTCTCATTTGATTCTTTGTATCTACGGAGTCTTGCGGCATATACAGATAGTTTTTTGTTTTCAAGGTATGGAGGATTTCTGGCAGTGTTCTGTTGGGAGACTTAGATTTGATCTTTTTTGCCCCCTGCGTGACACGTTTGACGCGTTCCCGCTTATAAACTGGGTAAGATGTCCTAGATCTCTCCTGATGTTGTTGATTTTGTTTTCTATTCTTATTTGCCTTTTGAATTTTGGTTTTGTCCTGTTGGGGTTTCCTTGTCGTTGAGGGAGTTTTTGATTATTTTGTGTTAGTGTGGTGATTGCTGCTGCGTATATTATTGTGTGAAATGTCTTCGATTGTGCTTAAGTCTGTTATATACTGAGGTAGTATGTGCTTGTTTAGTGTGTCGTTGAGGAATGGTTGCGTGCTCTGTCTGAAGATTAAACGAGGGATGGGATTTCTTGTTGTGGGGTCGGTGCCTGACCATCGAGCTAGATGTGACTCCATTTTTGCTGTAAGTGTTTGTATGAGAGGTGATTCGGGGTGATGTTGTGTGGATGTTGTTGAGGGTGGCGAGTGATTCATGTTGTTGTCTGTGATATGGTGTTGCGCGGTACTCGCAATATTATTTTGCGTTATGCTCCTCCTGGTGGTGGGTCTTGTTGTGTTCGACTGGGTGGTTGTGTGTGTGAGGCTGGTTCGGAATCTGCTTTATTGTTTCTATTGTTTGGTTGGTCTGTGTTTCAGTTCAACAGCCACTGTGTCCTTGATGGTTTGCAATTCGAGAGGTGTGAGACGATTGTTCTTGGTAATAACTCTTTTTTGGTCTATTACTCTCTGTTCTGAAACAAGTAATTGCAGATGTGGATATTCGGTCAAGAAAAGTCTGTGCAGTTCCGGTCTGTAGCCCGATGTTATTGTTTCGAGTTTGGTGGCGGTGTAGTAACAGCGCATCACCGTCCTATTCATCTCATCCGTCCACTTTAACCGCTGTCTTGGTTTGCCAGCCTTGGTAGTTGCGTGTTTGCCCTTGCAAAACATACGGGCCCCGGCCTGGCTTTGGTGGTTGTGTTTGTCCCCGTATCTAAGTCGGTTGCGCTTGGGATTGATGTTGGTGGGTCCAAGCGGCGAGTGATTCTCTTCTCGGTGATTTCTTTGTCAGGTTTTGTGTTTTCATTAGAGCATCGCATGGCGTATTCGTTGATTCCTGTGTGCAACTCATGCGCTGCTGTGATTTTCCCGCCTTGATGGGTGTCGGCTTAGTCGTCGACACAACACTTTTGGCAGGTCCATTTTCGGTTGCCTGGTCTTCATCGTTTTGGTCGAGCTTGCCCATTTCCCGCGACGTCCTCGACCGTTTACGTCGCTCGCCCGATGCTTCTTTTTATTGGTCTGTTGTTCTCTGGAATGTTTTCAATGTTTTGTGGTGTCAGAAGCTCAAAGTGTCCCGACATTGGGTTGCCTGTTAGTAGAAGGTAAACTTCTTTTTGTTGTATTTTTCCCGTGCTTATTATTGATGGTCTGTCCTTAAAAGTTTATTTGTTTAAATGTTCTTGTTATCGTTGTTTTGAGTAGATATGAGAGCGGCTATTTTGTTGTTTCCGAATAGGGCAAGTTTCTCTATGCTCGTTACAATAGGTGCATTTTTTCCTCATGTAATTATAGTAGTTTTTGGGAATAGGCCTTTTATTATCGTCGAACTTCAATTAAACAAAATGGTTAAGTACCGATCCAGTTTTGGCTGTAAATATCTTAGATGCAACCTCTCGGGAAAAAGTTTGTACTCATGATGGTTTGGTGCCATATAATTATGTCAGCTAACTGCGACGGAAAAGGCAATTTGCCATCACCTACAATGCCAGATCATTGTAAAACTAATCGGAGTGGTTTCGGCTGATGCGGTTTGTTTGGGTCGTCTCTGAGTAGTTTGTTGTTGTGGTGTTTGCTATAGCAGTTCGTACGATCAGGGGTCCGCCTCCCGCAACACCGCCTTCCATTTAATTATATTATAATTATTACAAAAAAAGTTCCTCTCCTCCTTTCTCACATTTGGTCAAATGTGGTTCCTCATGTTTTGCTGACTGGTCCAAAACCAAGTACCGCAAAAACGCATTAAACCATTATATATTAAGGAAAGACCTGACAATGTTACATTTTTTCAAAATCACTGACTTCTGAATGATTTTTTGTATGTTTGTGTCGAGTCCTAATTGTAACTTAAAGGGGTGTGAATGTTATTGATGGAAGTCCTGTGGCTGATAATAATGAAGGGACACCATGATGACTTTTTCTTTGTTTCCATGGCCTTTTTTATTGCCACTTGCAAGGTCGGTAGGTAATTTAGGAAATTTTTTTTCTGTGTATTTCATTTGGAAGTTTTGTGTCGTTGGGGACCGATATGTCAATTAGAATAGGGTCTTTTTACTTTTTTGCACGGAAAAGTCAACGGCGGTCCGTATTGGCGGAGACTGTTTTGTCCTGGTATGGATACTAAATGTCTCAGTAGAGTTTGGTAATCTTTATTTTCAAGTACGGATTTTGGTGTGTAGTTGGTATGCAGGGAATCTGTGTTTTCTATGAGCTTGTATATTGTGGCTATGTGCTTGGTGAACTAACGTTTTGCCGCTGAGTCATTCTGGTTGTGTATTCCGTTTCCGGCTAATATTTTACCAATCCGCTTGTTATGTGTTTTCGATCGTTTTTCTTTCCGCTGGTGGCATTTCCTGCATCTGTCCTTCTGTAATAGTTGGGTCTTGATGATATGCTTTTGGTAGATTTCTGGTTATTATGACTTTATCCTGGATGGCAAGTAAGAAATACCTTCTGTTCCGGAATTGGCTGCCCATCTGTAACCAGTGTAATGAACTGTTTTTTATTTACGGTTTGTCTTGTTCTATGTGGTATCTGTGTTTTACCGTGAGTGTTTTTTCTGACCACGGATTTTCATCTTTTCCTGTTAAATTGGGTGTGACTGTGTGTGTCTGCTGTGTGTCTACCTGGGATAAGTCGAGATGGGGTATAGGTATTTTTGTCTGCTTTGACTGTTGCTGTGTGAGGCTTGGGTTGCTTGGTGTGAAAGAAAAGTGCTTGAATTTGTTTTGTGTGTAGTGATCTTATGTCTATGATTCCTCTTCCTCCTGCCTTCCTCTCGATAGTAAGAGATCTCAAGTCCTTGTATGCGTTGGTGTGTAAATTCCGTATTTGGTAAATTGAGGAGAAAATTACGTGAATACACCGTGGTTGTGTCCATTGATGATACCAAATGAATATGTGAGATATAGGTATGGCGAACGGGTGGATAGCTTTAGTGGGAGATTCTTTGAGTTGAAGTTTGTTTGTAAAAGTGTTCGTCAGTTCTGTTTTTGAATTCGGGTTATTGACCTCTGTTTTGATGTGAGTGAGTGGTTGAGTTTGGTGCTTTGTTGTAAGCCTAGATATTTGTATGTTCTTTATCGAGGCAGTTTTATCGACTGTCAATTTCGTTGTCGATAGTTTGCTGTCTCATGGAGAACCTTCCATTGGCCTTTGTTGATGTGGAGCACTTTACTAATTACTATATAACCAAATTCCATATTGATATCTAAGGTGAATATTTTCTTGTGATTTTGAAGAGAGTTTTCTTTCAACTGTGTTTGTGTGGTCAGCGTAGAGTTTTTATATCATGATCCATATATAGAAGGTGTTTAATTTGTATGTTGTTTTTACGTTTTGGCGTCTGATGTTTGAAGCCATGTTCTGGTTCTGTTTATTATATTTGAGAGAGGATTGATGACAGAGGCAAGACCATAAGAGCGCTGAGCGGCGTCTCCCGTGAATATTATAACCCCTATGTCTGATTACAGCTCTGTCTGGTTTGGATGCGTTCGGTTTTGTGTTTTTAGGGTGGATTTTGGTTTCTCATGTTTTCGATAATTTTGCCGTGCGAGAAATTGCCTAGTTTTTGTTGATTGGGTTTGATGGTTGTGATATTAATATTATTGAATTATATTATTATATTGAAGTCCTAAGGAATTATAAAAATCAAGAGATGTCCTTATTTATATAAATATATAAAATATTATATATATATATAAATATGCGTATATAAATATATATATAAAAAAATAAATGTATAAAAACCTAGATATATATATATATAATATAAATATATATATATATATAATATAAATCTATATATATATATAAATAATCCTGAACCTGAGCCAAAAAACGATTTGATTTTTCTGGCTCGGAACCATCCAAAACCCCCAACAGTGGTTAGTTCAATGCCTTCAAGACAGTTTTCCGATGTGCATCATACAAAGTTAAATCTTTCTTTTTTAAATGGGGAAATCTCCCCAAAAATGTGGTCAATTTATTGTGTATATTTATTATTTTTTGCGTGGGGGGGCAAGAACCAACAACTAAAAACTTGTTTTAGCTTAGATGTGTATATCTGAAGACAATGTATTCCCGAAATAAAAAACTTAAATGTAGTTTTTGGTAGCCAAGAATAAATCAATCAAAATCAAAAAAAAAAATCCCAAGAAATATAAATCTGTGTTTAAATATATATATATACATATATAAATATAAATATAAATATATATATATATATACAATATGATAATATTATATATATATATATATTATATTATATATATATATTAGATATATCTATACATATATATATATATATATAATATATATATATATATATATATCAATCTATATATATATATAAATGATAATATATATAAATATTATATCTCATATAATATATATATATATGTATATATAGATATATATAGATAATATATATTAAAGATAAAAACTATATATATATATATATATATATCTATAAATATATTAATATATATGGTATATATTTATATATATATATATATAGATATATAAACATACATAAATATATATATAATATAATATATATATATATATAGTATTTTATATATAATATATATACATATAGTATATATATATATATTATATATATATATATATATATATATATATAATATATATACATATATAATATATAATATATATATTATATATATAAAGTATATATATATATATATATATATATATATAGTAGACCCATGTATCACATTTATGATTAATGTATGTGTAAAATTTTATATATTTTTGAAATAGCTTAAAAATAAGAGAAAATCTCCCTCCATATTGTCTTTCATATATTCCATTCCTAATTTAAATGAAATATATAAAAACTACATGTGAAGCAATGCTATATTAAAATTAGAATATAGATTCTTGAGTTACACTTGGACATACATAACCATGTTTGATATTTAAATGTATTGGCATGTTATAACATTGTGTATTATTTTTTTTTTTATGATTAAACAATACAAACTAAAAACGGTAAAAAAAATTTGTTAAAAGTAAGACTCTCCCCCTCCAGAATTTTAATAGAACATTAACATAAGATGATTTAGGAGTATTCTCCATAGCATATTATTGACTTTTAAGATAGTCTTGATCTCATACATCTGTGGCTTTGTTCGGTTTTACTTTATGTCTGGTACGGTTTTCAGCTCGTAGCCAATTATAATGCCTAAAGTTTTTGTCTGAGGCATTTGTGTGCCAATCATTTGTATTAGCAGTTTTTATCAAAGCTTATTTAAAGCTACTGTCTAGTCTTGACAAAGTATTTTAGCTATGTGTTGAGGTAATTTTAGTATTGAAATGTCGTCTGTTTTTTTTTTATGGGTCTAGCACACGCGCTGCAGGGAAGTCCCTAAAGCGCTACAGGAGCGACAGGTGTGCGGAAGAGGAAAGCGACTCACGTTGTTCTTGAATCGCCGTAAATTGTAACTCGTGGGGAAACACAGTCCTGGGTAAATAAATTTCCAAAGGGATGATGTTCTCCATATAAAAGACTGCTTGAAAAGCGTTGTACGAGGAGTAACAAGCTGAACCTCATACGGATTTGAAGTATTAGCGCGACGTGTACTTCTAACATGCACCGCTCTGGGAAGAATTAAGCGGGCCACATCCTTCGAACACTTTCCATGAAAATACTTGTAGAATAGGCTCAAGTCGCCAACCGTTTCTTCGATGTTCCAGCCAATCAAAGCCGCCGGTCAGTTCCGGGTCTCCAATCAGAAAACGAACAGCTCTTCTCTGAATAGAATCCAACAAATGCAGTGTATGTTTGGAGTGGAGCCCCAAACATGGAGCCATATTCCATAGTTGGTCGAATTCCCAACTTTTGAGAAGCCCTCCTTGCTATGTGCCTGCGACATGTTTCGTGCCAGGAACTTATTTGCTCCCAAATTAACGCCCAAACAAATTCAATGACGATGTTAGAGGGAATGGAGTGCCCCGACATAACTATGTCGAGTTCAGCAACGTTAGCTTTTTCAAAAAAAACTGCCGCCTGGTTTTTATTAAATTCCACTTGGTTACTGTCACCCCAGATTTGAATTTCTTCCAGGTCTTTGTTAAGTTGAATGACTTCCTGCTGTATGCGGATATTCGTCTGAGTAGCCGATGTTCGAGCGTTCAAGGTAAATGAAGAGATAAGCGTACTGTCATCTGCAAAGCTGTAGATTGGATTTCTCGGTCTTTTCCAGCAGATCGTTAATGTAGATGAGAATGAGAGTAGGAGACAGTATGGAGTCTTGGTACACCGGCGTTGATAGTGAAGGTGTTAGAAAGAAATTCGTTAGAACTGCCACTCGTAAAGAACGCTCTCTGAGGAAACATGAGTGCCACAAAACAGAACTTTTTTAGACATACCATAATACGTAGCTTAGCCAACAGCCTATCGTGCCAAACACGTCGAATACCTTCGATATGTCAGAGCAACCGCTCGAGATTCTCCAAAGTGTTCAATTTGCGTTGTTCCAAACGTGTGTTACATAAGTTCAGAAGATCTATTTTTATGAAAGCCATATGGTGATCGCTAATAATGTTGAAATCCTCCAAGATATTTTAGAAGATGCTGATGATAGCCTTTTCCATGACTTTCGATATTTTGAAAGCAGTGTGATTGGTCGGTATTTATTTGGCATGGATCTTCTTGCCTTTTTTAGGTATCGGCTGAACTGTGGCACATTTCCTGCAGGAAGGAAATATTCCCTTTCTTCCCCTGAAAAGTCTACAGAAAACAGGTGTTAGTTCCTCGCACAGTTTTGAGAACTATGGCAGATATTCCGTCCAGCGCCAAAAGCTTTTTCGGTGTCTAGCTTCATTAAAATACGTTTTATCCTGTGACTGCACTATGGAATAGTAGGTGGTGTTTTTTCCTTGGAAATTGACAGTATAATGTGAAGCCAAAGAGTTCAGCCAACAAGTTCGCTTTCTCAACAGGTGTCGATTGCAATAGAATTATCTGGCCGTGTGGTGGTGGTATGGTGGATTTGTGAAAATTTTGACTAACTGCCCTTAGCGACTGACCAAAAGACCTGGAATTGTTGGGACAAGCGAGAATTTTGTTTCTAATTCGTTGACTGTGTGCCTCCTTGTGTTTCGTCGATAATTCTTTTGCATCCGTTCCTGGCACGAACAAAGGTGTTACGGTTTATGTTTGTTAGGATTTTCACGCCATTGTCGGCAGGCAAGATGTTTAGAAGCAATAGCTTCTTTGCATTTTTCGGTCAAATCAAGGCTTGCTGTTGGAAGGGCATTTCTTTTCGAAAAAGGGATGTTAAGCCTCCATACCGGCCAAAATAACATGGGAAATCTCCCTGGCGCAGTCAAATGGTCGTTGATCGAAAACAAACGTCTAACCAAGGGAAAAGTTCCGAAAATATTTCCATGAGATCTTACCATTTAGCAGATTTTGTAGTACCAAATCTTGCGCGGTTTAGGCGCTTCGCTGTCACTGATTGGTAGTGGATACTCAATGTCCGAAAGTACCTGGTCAAAAGAAACCATACGGCGGAATTTACGCTGACCGTGCAAATCTCCGAATTGGTGGTTAAAAACAGTTGACATAAGGCATTCGACCGTGTTTGGCACGATGGACTGTTTGGCTAAGCTACGTTTTTTACGGTATGTCTGAAAAGTTCTGTTTGTGGCTCTCTTGTTTCCTCAAGAGCGGTCCTTTACGAGTGGCACCGACGGATTTCCTTCTAACACCTTCTCTATCAACGCCGGTGTACCCCAAGGCTCCATACTTTCTCTCCTACTCTCTTTATCATTTATATTAACAATCTGCTGGAAAAGACCGAGAATCCACTCTCTACAGCTTTGCAGGTGACAGTACACTTATCTCTTCACTCACTTTGAACGCTTCGGACATCGGGCCACTCAGACGAACATCCGCAGAACAACAGGAAGTCATTCAACTTTAACAAAGACCTGGAAGAAAATTCTATCCTGGGGTGACAGTAAGCAAGTGGAATTTAACGCTGCAAAAACCCAGGCGGCAGTTTTTTCTAAAAAGCTAAACGTTTGCTGACCCCGACATAGTTTATGTCGGGGCACTCCATTCCTCTAACAAACACTCAATTTGTTGGGCGTTAATTTGGGAGCAAATATGTCCTGGCACGAACACGTCGCAGGCATAGCAAGGAGAGCTTCTCAAAAGTTGGAAATGTTATTTCGAACCAAAAGCTTTACACTCCACAACAAGTGTTAGTTCTTTACAATGCTCAAATTTGACCAACTATGGAATACTGCTCGTATGTTTGGAGTTCCGCTCCCAAAACATACACTGCATTTGTTGAATTCTATTCAGAGAAGAGCTGTTCGTCTGATTGGATACCCGAAACTGACCAGCGGCCTTGATTCGCTGGAACATCGAAGAACGGGTTGGCGACTTAAGCCTATTCTACAAGTATTTTCCTGAAAGTGTTCAAAGGATGTGGCCCGCTTTATTCCTCCCCCAGATCGGTGCATGTTAAAGTACACGTTGCGCTTAATAATCCACATCCGTATGAGGTTCAGCTTAATACTTCTCGTACAACGCTTTTCAAGTAGTCTTTTATTATGGAGGACATCATCCCTTTGGAATAATTAGTTTAGCCCAGGACTGTGTTTCCCACCGAGTACAATTTTACAGCGATTCAAGAACAACGTGAATCGCTTTCTCCGCACATGTGTCGCTCCTGTAGAGCTTTAGGGACTTCCCTGTAGCACGTGTGCTAGACCCATAAAAAAAAATATTGTATTTGCTTCGTTTCCTGACGGAATTTCTTTCTATATAGCTGCTGTCGTGTTATTTCAGAGACGGTCCTCCGTTCTCCTCAGGATGTTGAATATTTTACTGTTTAGAATCGTTATCAGTTTGTTTAATGTTGTTAATTGGTTATTGAGTTTCTTGTGCTTTACTTTATTTTTCCTTTTGCAATCTTCTTTTGGCTTTTATTTCATGTAGCAATTTCCCTATTCTAGATGTGAAATTTTGTGCTATGTTTGCGCTCCTCTCTCTCTTTCTTTCTCTATTGGTTCTTTGTTGTTGTAATACTCTTGTTCTTGTCAATTGGAACATCTTTATGTGAGACATTTCTCGCCGATCGAACTTTCACCATTTCGATAACATATAAATTTGCCTATAACGATGTTGGACGTAACGTTGATTAGGCGTGTGATTAGTTGTGTAGGATTGTATCAATATCTGAATACCTAATAGAAGAGGAGCACTATTTAATTCATTTTTCAATTATGCCTATATGTTGCTGAGGTGGTCCGAAAAACGTTCAGGTGTTTTTTACTAATTAACGGATATCATGTTTTACATTTTTTTTATCAAAATTTTGTTTCACGGGCTAGGTAGTAACTTTTTTTAAGGGCTTCTGTGAAAATATTCTCAAATGCTGAGAATCGCGGAGACTCTATGGCGACTCC
>JAHKBH010002519.1:0-14232 GCA_019049505.1 Pachyrhynchus sulphureomaculatus
TGCCCGCACGTTGTGGTGTCATTTTGTAACATGCGAAACTGTCCTCAGTTTGAGGCATCTTTTTTTGTACCCTGTGAGAAGTTGTTTGTCCCACGCTTGAGCGCAATTTTGTTGCCTATGAAAAAGTGTTTAATTGCGCCCCACGTACACTGCGTCATTTTGTACCGTTTGAATATTGGACGCCCAAGCTTGAGCACAATTTTCTTGCAGCCCCGCTTTAATTTCTGATAATGAATTGAGTGAAACCTGATTTTAAAAGAACTAAAGAAATTAAAGAAACACTAGCTCAGTTTTCCTTGGTAGAGAGATATGGGTAAGAGATAATTGTCTTACGTCTTTTTGGAATTATTTTCTATTTTTAAAAAGCTTTAGCTGTACAAATTTTGGGCACCATCCATTTTAAAATAGAAAGGATCTAACTTCAGCTAAAAAATGAAAAAATACTGAAAGAATGTATTGTTGGTAAATAAAAAAACAGTTTGGTACAGCCGTTCTTATCCTGAAAAGTACGATAGGTATTCAGTGAGACACTAGCTTTAATCAACAAAAAGAAAATTTATTTATGTTTTTATTAAAAATAAAAAGTTCCAACCTTTGCAGTTTTACCAAAAAAATTCTAGCCTAACTAGTAGTTATTACATTTAAATTTTAAACTATGACTACCCCCGAAGACGAAAAATAGTGCTTTTCACTTCACTTTTTAGTCCTTTTAAATTGCTGTTAAGGCACTACTCAGGGATAAGTCTATTGAAGGATGTTTTGGTACTTACTCTTCTTATTCCTGCTTTGATGGACTACGCCCGATTTCACACTTTTTTTTTAGCAAACACTTAGAAAGCCCACTACGGCTTTTAGTTAAGAAACTGGTGCTTTTACTTAGCTCGCATGATGGTTGTTCTGAGCTTTTTTTTGTAGCTCCGTCGAAGGAAACCTACTTGGCGGCTCTGATGAAAATTAGCCTGTCGGCTAGATGGTACTAAGCCTACTCGGCGACTAGATGGAAAGTCCCCTGACCGTAGTTTCTCGGACCTTTAAATAAACCATCCCAACTCTGCCGGTAATATGGCGACGCCGGAACCAAAACAGCGGATACACACTTTTCACCAATCGCGGCGTAGCTGTAGGTTCGGTCAGGAACCCGCACTGCACAGTATATACCGAACGTCTTGGAACTTCTGTTTAATATACCGTTCGATACAAAAATGAAAAAAATAAGTACAATTTGAAGTGAAAAATCAGTAACATTACATGGTCTTAAAATCTAGGAAAAAATGAATGTTACATTTACCCCCTTCCAAAAAGAAATAGACTACACTAGTCTATTAAACTTAGGCTACTTATGAAAAGGTACAAAGTGGTACACTATCACTTAATACTAAGGTCAGAACTTAAAACAAAAGTACAAACTTCGGACCTTACTACTAGACTTAATTCAATTAGGCACTAATATCAAGTACAATGAAAACTAAATAAAAATCTTTGCATGTACACAAGATCTTATAACTAGACTTAACTTAATTAGACACTAAGGTTAAGTACATCAAAAAGCAAATAAAAATCCTTGCATGAACATAAGAAATACCTGTTCAAAGTAACAATCGCGGTCTTCTTATATAAAAGAATCAGCTCTGTTATTGTTACCAAAACAAAAAATATAACTTTGTCTAGACTCTTGTCTAAATCAAAAAAAGTGAACTGAAATAAAATATGAACACCCCCCTTAAAATATTTTAAGGATTGTCTGAAAATTTTTTATTTCAGCAAAAGAAATTTATTAAGATTCTTAAATAAAGAAAAAAAATAAAAAAATGATTCTAGTGCAAACACTTACACTAAAAAGAAAAAGTCTTGACAGACCATTTAGCACTAGGCCAAAAAAAAAAAAAAAAAAAATATCTGGATAAATATCCAGACAAACGCTCGGGAAAAATCGCCATCCATGCTCTAGCTCACCGCTAAGAGAACATTCTAAATCTAGTATCTCTACTAGTCGCACTCAGAAAATAATCGCACTCTATCGCGCAATGTCGACGTCCTAAGACATCTAGACATGCTAAAATCGCTAGGGAAAACGCTCTGGTTGATCGCCAGAAAACACGTCAGCTTATCGCCAACAAAACACTCTGGTATATCGCCAGAAAAAACTCGGCTCCTCGCCAAGAAAACACTCTGGTATATCGCCAGAAAAAAACCTCGGCTCCTCGCCAAGAAAACACTCTGTAAGTAGTCCTCGACTACACAAAGTCTGCGTTCTAAAAGAACAATCTCGCCTTTAACATAGTGAGCAGCTATAAAAGCTAACAATATCACTATAGGCACAGTGAATAGCTATAAAAGCTAAAATTCACCCTAAACACAGTGAATAGCTATAAAAGCTAAAATTCACCAAACTGAATGATCCTGCTTCAAAAAGCAATGTTCACTAAGAACAGAATGATTAGTCTGCGCACAACTAACATTCAAGGAAACATTCCCAACATAACTATATGAGACAGCAAGTCTCGAAATAGGACCTCCCTAAAGTCATAATCCTATATATAGGAGTCCATAAGCAAAACGACTCAAAATCTCGCATTTTGAGCACATGCCCTCAGGCAACCAACATACACTGAAATATATACAGAAATATGTACAGAAATATATACAGAAATACATACAGGAGTTCAAATCCCAAACTCTTGGTTATGATAACTCCATACTGAGCTTGGTGAAAGCTCTTAGCAAAAGCTAATCAAATCTTCGGCACATCGCACCAAAGCGACAAATCTGCCTAGAAACATGAGCCAGAAAAAACGCCCTCCGTCATTCTTCAGGGTGGCTACTCTGAGATATAAAACTTAACCAGCATTGCGCCTCTTCAAGTTGCATGAAGAACCCTCGTGTACTGGTCTCGCCCTAGAACAACAACGAAAAAACATTCAATCCATCCCACATAACAGGAGACAAACACCTCACCACGATATACTGAATGGTGGAGACAATAAAATACAGAATTGGTGACCCTGGTGTCCACCAACAAAAGGGAGTAGATTATAGCATCCACTAAACTGAAACGGTGTCTACCACACCACCATAAGTCAAAAAAATTTAATCAATAGGGTGTTCCGAAACACACTACTGCCAACAGCCTGTCACCACTAATAGGCTAATTGGAGCTGAGGTCGACTACAGTAGCTAGGCTCTCCTTTGGTTCAAATAGAAATAACCATTGGGTAACAAAACCCCTAAAGGTCCCAAAGGTCAAACGTTCACCCCCCATAGACTACCCTTCCAATCAGTCTGTTCCTCAGGAAGACTAACTCCCTGCCAAACGTCGTCGTAACGGCATCTGTTAGCACCCGGTGCATCACAGCCTGTAAAAACAGATAACTCATGGGATACAACCTAAAAGGTTTACAAGGTTGACTTAACCAAGCTTCTAACGAAATTTTAAAAAAACGAAAATGAGCTTAAAAAGCTACATGAAGCAAAAATTTCTCAAATTTTTGGTGGCAACGCAACAAAACTTTTGAAGACGACAAGAGCTTTTCCAGCTTAATCAGAAACAAGAAGAAAACATCGTTGACAGCTAAAATATTCGATCATGGTGTTAATCGTCTCCCTAGACAATAGCCTCTAGAAGAAACTGCTACAGGTATCAGGCATAACCGTTTTCTGTCAGCCCAAACTTCTAGATTACCTCTTGGAAATCTAAAAATTCGGTTAGGAATCTTCCTTCACTGCGCTTAGCCTCTCTTGACAAGGTTCTCATCTCAGTATCAGATTTTGATCATTTCTTTGTGAAACGACTGTCTTACTCTGCTCTCATCTCCTGTAAATGATCAGCCTTTAGTTCTCCTGCAGAACTTCAATTTTCTATCAATCTGATAGTAGACCGAAAAAACTCAACATACGCCTATGAGTCCATGCAAAAAAATTTAAAAAAATTAGTGACTCAAAGGTAACGTTTAAACGGCTCTGAAAAAAAAATAGAAAATACCCTCAGTTTGTCAATTCAGAAGAAGATCTAAATCAAAATAATCCAAGTCTTAGACTTACTGGGTAAACCAAAATCAATTTACTCTTAATTGCACCCAACATATACCACTAAGGTAATAAAAAATACACCCACTCGGGTAACAAACTTTGAAATTGCTCTTAAAAATTTTTGACTCTACATCTCACTATACGAGCTACATCTTGCGCTTGTCCTAACTCAAGATCACCTTGGATTGCCTCTAATCAAAATTTCGCTTCCAAGTGTCAAGAACTGGATATTATTTGGGGTCATAAGCAAATCAAATCCTGCGACCACCGACATACCAGTCTTATGATATATCCTGAGTGTGACTCCTTCGCAAGCTCGCAAAACTGAGTCGATGCTAAACATCAACCACAATCAACCTAAGTTTGGGATATGGCCAATACCCAAAACCTTAGCATTAAACAATAAAAGTAAGCTATTCTCTGCTCAACTTTTATAACAGTCAAAAAAAACGAGGTCGTCACCTCTACAGAGCAACATCAAAAAAAATTTAAGCAATTAAGATAATGTAAATATAAATTATTCTTCTTCTGACAAACTTTCACTAGGGTTAGGTCCGTTGAATGGTTTTAAGTCTTTAATATGCCATCGTCCTATTTTAGTCCCATCTAAATTAACTAAACCATAAACTAAATCTGAAATCTTTTCTCTAATCACGCAATGCACATACTTAGGTACCAACTTAGATGTGAATTTATCTGCTGCACTGGAAAGAATTTTATTTTTTCGCCAAACGTGATCACCTATATTAAAGGCAAAATCCCTTTTTCTAAGGTTGTAAGACTTACTGTTCCGTTCATAAGCCTTATGTATCCTACTACGCACGTCGGTGAAAATATCTTTTAAACCCTTTAAATTTTCGGCATACTCACCCCTGTTACCCGGAATTATTTCGCTGTCAACATTGACATCCTAATCTAAATTTTTATAATACGATCCAGATAGAGGTATATGGCTGCCGTAAACTAAGAAAGACGGTGTAAACCCGGTTACTTCGTGTTCGAATCTTTGAAATTCCTTTATTCCGAATTATCACGTGAATCAGCAATTATTACAATCAACGAAATTATATTGTAGAGGGCACACGGGATTAAAACGTAAGTTAAAACCATATGTTTCACTTAGGCTCTTAAAACTCTTAGAGGTAAACTGAGTACCGTTATCGCATATTAAGAGCGACGGAACACCGTGGATTAGAAAGACATTATTTTCCAAAATTCTCTCTATATGTCCAGCTTTAGAGCTTTTCAAAGGAAATAGCATGGTATACTTTGTAAACCAGCAAGAAACCACGAGAAGCCATTTATTTCCCTTTTTTGAACGTGGGAATGGGCCTACTAGATCAGCTGCTATGACTTGAAAAGGGTAATTAACCGTTTTCTCTTTTCCCATCAGTCCCATAGCTAGTGCATTTGGAGATTTCTGCGCTCCACATACTTCACAAGTCCTCACAAACTTTACGATGTCAAAACGCATTTTTGGCCAATAATACTGTTCCTGAACCCTGTGAAGAGTTTTATAAAAGCCAAAATGACCAGAAGTAGGAGGAGTGTGACACATGTCTATAACTTCCTCTCTCTGTGGTTTAGGAACTAGTATTTTCCACTCGGGTACATTAACTTTTAAAGGCAACTGGTTCGGGATAAATTTGTACACGAAATCATTTTCCACCTTCCACTGCGGAAAATTTTGAGGAAATTCTTTAATTTGCTGCCGTAAATTGTCGTACCATGGATCAATGCGATCTACATCAACTGTATCAATTCTTACGCCAAACTGTGCATTAAGACTGTTTTCGTCCGCTGTATGATCTGGGATTCTTGACAAAGCGTCAGGAATAACATTGTGGACTCCTTTTCTATGAATTAAAGTAAATGTGTGTTGTCTCAGCCTAATCGCCCAACGCGCTAGTTTGCCACTAGGGTTTTTAATAGAATTAAGCCACAATAAGCTATAATGATCTGTTATGACCGTGAAAGGAACACCCTTCTATGTAAGGTCGAAACTTTTCGATGTTAAAGAGTACTGCTAAACATTCTTTTTCAACAACCGAATAGTTACGTTCAGCCTTTGACAGAGTTCTACTGGCATACGCTATCACTCTTTCCTCACCATTGATTTTCTGTGTTAGGACGCCCCCCTAAACCGGTATTAGAAGCATCACTAGAAATATGAAACTGTTGGGAAAAATCTGGTTGGGATAAAATTGGAGCTGAAACCAATAGCTCTTTAATCTTTATAAAAGATCTTTCTGCTGCGTTTGTCCAATCTATCGATTGTCCTTTTTTTCGTCCTTTCAAAAGATCATTAATAGGCGACAACAAGGTAGAAAAATTCTCGATAAAACGTCTGTACCATGAACACATTCCTACGAAGCGCTTAACTTCCGTAGTATTAGTAGGTCTCGCATAATTAACCATGCTTGCTACTTTATCCGGATCGGTACGCAAGGAATTTGAGCCTACAATATAGCCTAAAAACTTTAGAGAAGTTTTGAAAAAATCACATTTGCTCAAATTTATCGTCAGTCCGGCCTCTTTCAATTTATCTTTTACTTCCTTAAGTAAGCGAATATGCGATTCGAAGTCTTCCGATGTTACTAAAATATCATCGAGATAGGTAAAAATATGTGGCTCATATTTCGGACCAAATATAGCGTCCACTAAACGTTGCTGAGTTTGAGCAGCGTTCTTTAGACCAAACGGCATAGTGACGAACTGAAATAGACCTCGGCCTACTACTGCAAAAGCGGTCTTTTCCTTAGAGGATTTGTCTAAAGGAATTTGCCAGAAAGCCTTTCTAAGGTCTATCGAGGATACATACTTAGCATTCCTGAGTGATGTCAAAATTCTGTCGATGTTCGGTAATGGATAGTTATCAAATTTGCTGACCTCGTTGAGCTTTCTTCCGTCAAAGCACAGACGATACTGTCCATCGGCCTTTTTCACCAATAAGATTGGAGAACACCAGGGACTGTTTGATTCTTCAATCACTCCGAGTTTCAACATTTCGTCTAACTCTTTATTTAATACTTTTGACATATAAGGAGACATGGCGAAGGGCCTTGTCTTTACAGGACTGGCATCAGCCTTATCTATAGACATGTTGATTTTATTCGTTCGGCCTAACCTATCTTTACTACTTATTTCATTGAAAGAGCTTATTACTTTTTCTGCTTTTAAGCGTTCCGTCCGCGAGAGATCATCTAGGGTACATAGACGCGAGAAAAGGTTTTCTAAAGAACTTTCTGAATAACAATCTTTAAAACTTGTTTGAGAGTTGACTTCTAGGGACTGTGGATACCACGAATTATCTTTAAAATTTACAAAAATTCCGAATTTTTGTGCAAAATCACATCCTAAAACCAAAGTATGTGATAGAGAAGGTACTACTAGAGCAGAGATTACTAAACAATGACCATTGCAGACTAGCGGCAACTCAACCGTACCTAAAACTTTTAGACGGCTGCCATCTGCAATGGTAACACTTCTATTTTTGACATGGCATATTTTTATACTTAAACGACTTAAAATTTTAATACCATTCTGACCTATAACGGAGGCATTTGCACCAGAGTCAAATAAAGCCGAGAAATGGACACCTAATAGATTTATCTTTATATGCGGTCTATTATCTAAATACTTATGCACGAATAAAGGAGACATGTGACCATTTGGAGAAGCAGGAGTTTTAACTGGAGAAGGAGAAATTTTATTAGACTTAAAAAAATCAGAAACTTTTTGTAACCATTTAGTCCAATCTGATCTATTGGAATATTTTTGTCCATCCGTGTTTCTAGAACGTTTTGGATTAGGGGCTTTACTGCGAACGTGAGCTGGTGACTTAGCCGAAAGATTAGAGGCTTTTTTGTTGGACTTAGTATATCCGCCTCGGTAATATACCGTCCTTACTCGTTTTTTGTACATTTGGGGCATGATGCTAGTCTCACACCAGTTGTTCCACATTTGAAACAAAATACCCTTTTAGGTGCTGTACAACCTTGGTAAGTGTGATTCGGACCTTCGCAATTCCAACACGTGGAAATTGCCTTAGGTAAAACCGACTTGTCATTCACTTTAGCTGCAGTGTCGCTAATTTTAGAATCACTATCTTTTCTTTTACCCGTTTTCCGGTTACTCCTAGAGTTCCGATTTAAATTCCCATCTTTATTTGTCGAGACTCCACTTCGGCCATTTGGATTATACTTTACTTGATGTACATTAGTTTCGCCCTTTGGTCTGCTCTTTTCCAACAAATAATCGGACTCTTCAAGTTTTCTACATAACCCGGCGAGTTCGGCTACCGAATTAATGTCTAGTAGAGCTAACCGATTGACGAAGCTAGGCAGAACATTCCTACGTATAAATTTAACTTTGGTACTTTCCAAAGGCTTGGTGGATAACCTACCAAATAAAGATTCCATGTGGGCAATAAAAATCACAGTGGACTCATTCTTCTTTTGTAGCCTCCTCTTTATTTCCAACCACAATTCTTCATCTTCATCACAGTGCAAGAAATCCTTCTTTAGCCTATCTACCAAGGAATGCCAGTCGTTGACACTTGATTTTATGCTTCTGAACCAAATGAAGGCATCGCCAGTGAAAAATTCAACATCAGAGCTGAAAAGTTCATCTTCCGATACTTTCCTAGCTTGTGCTATTTCAGTCAGCCTCTCCAAAAAAGGATAGAGTCTCTTTGAGTCTCCATTAAATTTCAATCGCCATTCGCTGACAGGAATATTTCTGGCTGCGCAATTCACGATTGGAGCTGGTACGTTTATGACTGGGGTTGTAATAGGCAACTGTGGTAACTCATGACCAGGAGCTATCTTTTCTGCAAGATTTGCTTCCATGAGTACACACGTAGCTATTGTTTCTTGAACATATTTGGAAAACTTCGACGCTTCCTCTTCGTCATCCGGCATGGGAATTCTTTGTACGCGACCCGCTACATGCGATAAACGTGATTTAACCCGATGTACAAGTGAATCATTTGGATCGCCGTCATAACTATCGATTAAGTTTTGGATAGAATTTAAACTCTTTTCGATACCAGCCGTTTCTTCTTTAAAAGACAGGGTGTCATCCCCTATTTTTATCGTTTTTTCCGGGCTCATTAATTTCTTTACTTAAGATCCTCGTTAGAATCTTTCTTTTATCCGCGACCGGACGTTCTGAGAAAGTACGACGGATTTTCAGTTCATAGTCTAACTCATATTCCAGTAGGTGATTGACTTTAAAATTGAAGGCTTCCATGATAAATGTATAAAAATTTAAAAGAATTCTTTAAAAAATCGTAAAAATATTTCTCCTGTGCTCCCAATAGTCTAAATAAAAAATATGTAAAGGCACTTAAAATATGTAAACTTCTTTACTAAACATTTTAAAAAATCTTCAACAATTTCAAAAAAATTTCTAAGTATCGCCTTGTATTAAAATTCTTTTACCAAATATGTTAAGAATTTCTCAACAAAAAAATCTCCAAATACCGTTTCGTATCAGCAAAGTATTTTTAATATTCATGCAAAATATAGGTGAGAAAAAAACGTACCGTTTTTTCTTCGGCTATCCGCAAAATAAACAGTGCAAAATTTAAGTCGACCAACACATCTGCTAATCTGAACTATAAAGCTAGCTTTTAAGAAAAAAGTAGGAATCGCTTATCTTAGAGTCAATTAACAAAATTCAAATATCTATACCACCATCAGATAAATTGAAATAAAAAATTCTACAAATTTCCTGTTTTTGTCTTACTGCTATAGTGTAGTTTCGTTTAATAAATATTATGAAATAAAAATATCTGCAAAGTTAGAGCTTTTATTTTGTTCGAAAGCTAGTACACTGAACCCTTTAAAAAATAAAATTCCAAAAGCCCCGCGTTGACAGCGCTATTTTGTAACATTGGAACTTGCCCGCACGTTGTGGTGTCATTTTGTAACATGCGAAACTGTCCTCAGTTTGAGGCATCTTTTTTTGTACCCTGTGAGAAGTTGTTTGTCCCACGCTTGAGCGCAATTTTGTTGCCTATGAAAAAGTGTTTAATTGCGCCCCACGTACACTGCGTCATTTTGTACCGTTTGAATATTGGACGCCCCAAGCTTGAGCACAATTTTCTTGCAGCCCCGCTTTAATTTCTGATAATGAATTGAGTGAAACCTGATTTTAAAAGAACTAAAGAAATTAAAGAAACACTAGCTCAGTTTTCCTTGGTAGAGAGATATGGGTAAGAGATAATTGTCTTACGTCTTTTTGGAATTATTTTCTATTTTCAAAAGCTTTAGCTGTACAAATTTTGGGCACCATCCATTTTAAAATAGAAAGGATCTAACTTCAGCTAAAAAAATGAAAAAATACTGAAAGAATGTATTGTTGGTAAATAAAAAAAACAGTTTGGTACAGCCGTTCTTATCCTGAAAAGTACGATAGGTATTCAGTGAGACACTAGCTTTAATCAACAAAAAGAAAATTTATTCATGTTTTTATTATTAAAAATAAAAAGTTCCAACCTTTGCAGTTTTACCAAAAAAATTCTAGCCTAACTAGTAGTTATTACATTTAAATTTTAAACTATGACTACCCCCGAAGACGAAAAATAGTGCTTTTCACTTCACTTTTTAGTCCTTTTAAATTGCTGTTAAGGCACTACTCAGGGATAAGTCTATTGAAGGATGTTTTGGTACTTACTCTTCTTATTCCTGCTTTGATGGACTACGCCCGATTTCACACTTTTTTTTAGCAAACACTTAGAAAGCCCGCTACGGCTTTTAGTTAAGAAACTGGTGCTTTTACTTAGCTCGCATGATGGTTGTTCTGAGCTTTTTTTTTTGTAGCTCCGTCGAAGGAAACCTACTTGGCGGCTCTGATGAAAATTAGCCTGTCGGCTAGATGGTACTAAGCCTACTCGGCGACTAGATGGAAAGTCCCCTGACCGTAGTTTCTCGGACCTTTAAATAAACCATCCCAACTCTGCCGGTAATATGGCGACGCCGGACCCAAAACAGCGGATACACACTTTTCACCAATCGCGGCGTAGCTGTAGGTTCGGTCAGGAACCCGCACTGCACAGTATATACCGAACGTCTTGGAACTTCTGTTTAATATACCGTTCGATACAAAAATGAAAATAAGTACAATTTGAAGTGAAAAATCAGTAACATTACATGGTCTTAAAATCTAGGAAAAAATGAATGTTACAGCATTAAATGTTTCAAAATTTACAAGTCCAACAACATACTCTGAATTTTCTTCTAGGTATATTGGCGGATGAAAATCTGTTGTTAAAACAGATGAATTACCACTAATAACAAAACTATATGACATGTTAATGTGAAGTGGTCGAAGAGAATGAATCTAAATAACTTTTACGAATTATTATAAAGAAATTTTAAACATAATTGCCCACAATTAGATTTCTTATAATTTTGAAAATTATAAGAAATCTAATTGTGGGCAATTATGTTTAAAATTTCTTTATAATAATTCGTAAAAGTTATTTAGATTCATTCTCTTCGACCACTTCACATTAACATGTCATATAGTTTTGTTATTAGTGGTAATTCATCTGTTTTAACAACAGATTTTCATCCGCCAATATACCTAGAAGAAAATTCAGAGTATGTTGTTGGACTTGTAAATTTTGAAACATTTAATGCTATCCCTAATATTGATGAAGGTCATAATTTAATGATTCATGATGAAGATAGTGCAACTGTTATACCGACTGGTAGTTATGAATTAGCAGATATAAATAAATATTTACAAGATCAATATCTTAAGGAAGGTTTTGCTTTTCATGTTTATGCGAACAATAATACCTTAAAGACGCATATAAAAAGTGAAAAAAACCAATAGTTTTCCGTGATGGCACTATTGGTAAATTATTAGGATTCAAAAATCAAATATTAGCGCCTTTGAAAGAACATATATCTGACTATCCTGCAGAAATTATTAAAATAAATTCGATAAATATTGATTGTAGTATTGCTGAAGGGTCATATTTAAATGGAAATCCTGTTCATATAATACATCAATTCTTTCCTAGTGTGGCACCTGGATTCAAAATAATTGAGTCACCACAAAACGTCATTTATTTTCCTGTCGCTGTAAAGGTGATTGATAAAATAACCATTAAAATACTGGATCAAGAAGATGATGTGGTCAATTTGAGAGGAGAAACCGTTACGTTAAGACTACACCTGAAGAAAGTAGATGAACGATGGTAATTTTGTATAATAGAAATTTACCATATCTTAATTTCACACAGAAATTAACCAAGAAAAACATTAATAAGAAGGGAAACAAACGCTTTTTGTTTAGTAAGAAAGCAAACTCACAAAGGTTAACATCATCTAATCGTCAATTTCTCCTAAGTTTAGGATTTAAACTGAGATAAAATGGAATATTTAAATGTTAAAGAAAATATTCTTATGGATGAATCTATTTTGAGTTGGGAAGTCCTTTCTTTTGATCCTTTTAATCCTTCAAAACTTGATAATAATGATGAAATCAGGATTGCTTTACAACAAACAGGAAAATATCCTTTACCATGCAAAAGTGAGCTATACTTAGAACTACAAGTTACTAGGGAGGGTGGAACGACTCCGCTAGCAAACACTACATTAATAAATAATGCGCCTGCATTTTTATTTAAAGAGCTGAGATATGTTTTAAATGGTGTGTTGCTATTGATTCTGTTCGAGATATTGGTATAACTTCAACACTGAAAGGTTATATCTCTTATAATCAGAATGAAAGTGCAAAATTAGAAAATGCTGGATGGTATCCCAAAGCAAAGTCTGGAGATAAAATTATGACTGATGATAAAGGAAATGTTTCTTTATGTATCCCATTAAGAATGTACTCAGGATTTTTTGAAGATTATAATAAAATAATTTTAAATTCACAACAAGAATTAATTCTAATTAGAAGTAATGATGATACTAATGCTCTAGTATCTACCACTGATGAAAAACCTAAAATTAAAATAACGAAACTCTGCTGGCGGGTTCCCCATCTTACGGTAGCCATCCCTCAGGAACTAGCACTTACTAAACTTGTTGATAAGAATAATGACATTCTTATTACTTTTCGTAGCTGGGAATTAGTGGAGTACCCAGAGTTATTAGAAACTACAAGACATAACTTGCCTGTAAAAACTTCCACAAAAGTTGAAACACCCCGTCATGTTTTAATGGCTTTTCAAAACAATAGGCGCGGTAACTTAAAAGCAGATATGAGTAAATTTGATCATTGTGAGCTAAGAAATATAAACGTGTTTTTAAATTCAGAAAGATATCCTTACAATGATCTTCAGCTTGAGTTTAAAACTAATAAGTTTGCTACATTATATGAAATGTTTTCTGATTTCCGTCAAATATGTTATAATTTACCAATAGAGCCAATATTTAATCCAGTCGAATTTAAGACTAATGCCCCTATTGTCTATATTAACTGCTCACATCAAAGGGATTTACTCCAAACTAGTCCCGGTAACGATGAGGATTGAATTCGAAACAAAAGAGAAAATTCAAACCAAAACAACAGCATATTGTCTCATAATCCATGATAAAATTTTTAGTTATAATCCATTGACGAAAATAGTAAAACAACTTTGAAACCAACTCCCACTCTTTCTGATGTTCATAATATATAAAGATCCACGAAGAAAATATCATTTATGTTTATGTCTTCAGTATAACAAGATCATATATGTTAATTCTGGAAGTATGATAAACAACTTACAGTTTTATCAACAGTTGGAAAGTTTTGTTAAAAAATTAGAAGAGCTTAAAAGAATAATAGAAGATTATTCCAAGAAAACTAATTTATTCAAGAAATTTAACGATTTAAAAAATTAACTAGTACCTTCATAACCATGAATAATACACTTATTATTGATGTACAAGGCTTCAAAGATGAAAAGAACAAATTTATCCCCAAAGAATTAGCTGCTTTTGATGGTTATAGAATTAGTCATTTTGTGTTCAAACAACCTTTTGCTTTCAATTTACTTTCTCCCGAATCAAATAAACAGGCAACTTGGTTAATGAAATATCATCATTGTATTTTACTGGAATCAAGGATATACCCCTCTACATTATTTTGCCGACATTGTTAAGAAACTTACTGAAGATGCTCTTTATGTCTACGTTAAAGGAACAGAAAAAGCAGAATATATTAAAAAATATTCTTCCAAGCCAGTAATTGAAT
>JAHKBH010002520.1:0-10000 GCA_019049505.1 Pachyrhynchus sulphureomaculatus
TGGCAGCCGTCTAAAAGTTTTAGGTACGGTTGAGTTGCCGCTAGTCTGCAATGGTCATTGTTTAGTAATCTCTGCTCTAGTAGTATCTTCTCTATCACATACTTTGGTTTTAGGATGTGATTTTGCACAAAAATTCGGAATTTTAGTAAATTTTAAAGATAATTCGTGGTATCCACAGTCCCTAGAAGTCAATTCTCAAACAAGTTTTCAAGATTGTTATTCAGAAAGTTCTTTAGAAAACCTTTTCTCGCGTCTATGTACCCTAGATGATCTCTCGCGGACGGAACGCTTAAAGGCAGAAAAAGTAATAAGCTCTTTCAAGGAAATAAGTAGTAAAGATAGGTTAGGCCGAACGAATAAAATCACCATGTCTATAGATACGGCTGATGCCAGTCCTGTAAAGGCAAGGCCCTTCGCCATGTCTCCGTATATGTCAAAAGTATTAAATAAAGAGTTAGACGAAATGTTGAAACTCGGAGTGATTGAAGAATCAAACAGTCCTTGGTGTTCTCCAATCTTATTGGTGAAAAAGGCCGATGGACAGTATCGTCTATGCTTTGACGGAAGAAAGCTCAACGAGGTCAGCAAATTTGATAACTATCCATTACCGAGCATCGACAGAATTTTGACATCACTCAGGAATGCTAAGTATGTATCCTCGATAGATCTTAGAAAGGCTTTCTGGCAAATTCCTTCGGACAAATCCTCTAAGGAAAAGACCGCTTTTGCAGTAATAGGCCGAGGTCTATTTCAGTTCGTCACTATGCCGTTTGGTCTAAAGAACGCTGCTCAAACTCAGCAACGTTTAGTGGACGCTATATTTGGTCCGAAATATGAGCCACATATCTTTACCTATCTCGATGATATTTTAGTAACATCGGAAGACTTCAAATCGCATATTCGCTTACTTAAAGAAGTAAAAGATAAATTGAAAGAGGCCGGACTGACGATAAATTTGAGCAAATGTGATTTTTTCAAAACTTCTCTAAAGTTTTTAGGCTATATTGTAGGCTCAAATTCCTTGCGTACCGATCCGGATAAAGTAGCAAGCATGGTTAATTATGCGAGACCTACTAATACTACGGAAGTTAAGCGCTTCGTAGGAATGTGTTCATGGTATAGACGTTTTATTGAGAATTTTTCTACCCTGTTGTCGCCTATTAATGATCTTTTGAAAGGACGAAAAAAAGGACAATCGATAGATTGGACAAAGGCAGCAGAAAGATCTTTTATAAAGATTAAAGAGCTATTGGTTTCAGCTCCAATTTTATCCCAACCAGATTTTTCCCAACAGTTTTATATTTCTAGTGATGCTTCTAATACCGGTTTAGGGGGCGTCCTAACACAGAAAATCAATGGTGAGGAAAGAGTGATAGCGTATGCCAGTAGAACTTTATCAAGGGCTGAACGTAACTATTCGGTTGTTGAAAAAGAATGTTTAGCAGTACTCTTTAATATCGAAAAGTTTAGACCTTACATAGAAGGTGTTCCTTTCACGGTCATAACAGATCATTATAGTTTATTGTGGCTTAATTCTATTAAAAACCCTAGTGGCAAACTAACGCGTTAGGCGATTAGGCTGAGACAACATACATTTAATTTAATTCATAGAAAAGGAGTCCACAATGTTATTCCTGACGCTTTGTCAAGAATCCCAGATCATACAGTGGACGAAAACAGTCTTAATGCACAGATTGGCGTAAGAATTGATACAGTTGATATAGATCGCATTGATCCATGGTACGATAATTTAAGGCAGCAAATTAAAGAATTTCCTCAAAATTTTCCGCAGTGGAAAGTGGAAAATGATTTCGTGTACAAGTTTATCCCAAACCAGTTGCCTTTAAAAGTTAATGTACCCGAGTGGAAAATACTAGTTCCTAAACCACAGAGAGAGGAAATTATAGACATGTGTCATACTCCTCCTACTTCTGGTCATTTTGGTTTTTGTAAAACTCTTCACAGGGTTCAGGAACAGTATTATTGGCCAAAAATGCGTTTTGATATCTTAAAGTTTGTGAGGACTTGTGAAGTATGTGGAGCGCAGAAATCTTCAAATACACCACCTATGGGACTGATGGGAAAAGAGAAAACCGTTAATTACCCTTTTCAAGTCATAGCAGCTGATCTAGTAGGCCCATTCCCACGTTCAAAAAAGGGAAACAAATGGCTTCTCGTGGTTTCTTGCTGGTTTACAAAGTATACCATGCTATTTCCTTTGAAAAGCTCTAAAGCAGAATATATAGAGAGAATTTTGGAAAATAATGTCTTTCTAATCCACGGTGTTCCATCGCTCTTGATATGCGATAACGGTACTCAGTTTACCTCTAAGAGTTTTAAGAGCTTAAGTGAAACTTATGGTTTTAACATCCGTTTTAATCCCGTGTACTCTCCACAATGTAATTTTGTTGAACGTAATAACCGAACAGTCGGGACCGCTTTAAGAAGTTACGTTGATTCACATGACACTTGGGATAGAGATATCTCCAAAATTCAACAAGCTATAAATACCGTAAGACACGAAGTAACAGGGTTCACACCGTCTTTCTTAGTTTACGGCAGACATATACCTCTATCTGGATCGTATTATAAAAATTTAGATTTGGATGTCAATGTTGACAGCGAAATAATTCCGGGTAACAGGGGTGCGTACGCCGAAAATTTAAAGGGTTTAAAAGATATTTTCACCGACGTGCGTAGTAGGATACATAAGGCTTATGAACGGAACAGTAAGTCTTACAACCTTAGAAAAAGGGATTTTTCCTTTAATATAGGTGATCACGTTTGGCGAAAAAATAAAATTCTTTCCAGTGCAGCTGATAAATTCACATCTAAGTTGGTACCTAAGTATGTGCATTGCGTGATAAGAGAAAAGATTTCAGATTTAGTTTATGGTTTGATTAATTTAGATGGGACTAAAGTAGGACAATGGCATATTAAAGACTTAAAACCATTCAATGAACCTAACCCTAGTGAAGTTTGTCAGAAGAAGAATAATTTATATTTACATTATCTTAATTGCTTTACTTTATTTTTTTTGATGTTGCTCTGTAGAGGTGACGACCTCGTTTTTTTGACTGTTATAAAAGTTGAGTAGAGTATAGCTTACTTTTATTATTTTTTGCTAAGGTTTTGGGTACTGATCATATCCAAACTTAGGTTGATGGTGGTTGATGTTTAGCATCGACTCAGCTTTTGCGAGCTTGCGAAAGAGTCACACTCAGGATATATCATAAGACTGGTATGTCGGTGGTCGCGGGATTTGATTTGCTTATGACCCCAAATAATATCCAGTTCTTGACACTTGGAAGCGAAATTTGATAAGAGGCAATCCAAAGTGATCTTGAGTTTGGACAAGCGCAAGATGTAGCTCGCGTGGTATGATGTTGAGTCAAAAGATTTTTTTTGAGCAATTTCAAAGTTTGTTACCCGAGTGGGGTGTATTTTTATTACCTTAATGGTATATTTTGGGTGCAATTAAGAGTAAATTGATTTTGGTTTATCCAGTAAGTCTAAGACTTGGATTAATTTGATTTAGATCTTCTTCTGAATTGACAAACTGAGGGTATTTTCTATTCTTTTCAGGGCCGTTTAAACGTTACCTTTGAGTCACAAATTTTTTTAAAAAATTTTTTTTGCATAGACTCATAGGCGTCTGATGAGTTTTTTTCGGTCTACTATCAGATTGATAGGAAATTGAAGTCCTGCAGGAGAACTAAAGGCTGATCATTTACAAGAGATGATACCAGAGTAAGACAGTCGTTTCACAAAGAAATGATCAAAATCTGATACCGAGATGAGAACCTTGTCAAGAGAGGCTAAGCGCAGTGAAGGAAGATTCCTAACCGAATTTTTAGATTTTCAACAGATAATCTAGAAGTTTGGGCTGACAGAAAACGGTTATGCCTGATACCTGTAGCAGTTTCTTCTAAAGGCTATTGTCTAGGGAGACGATTAACACCATGATCGAATATTTTAGCTGTCAACGATGTTTTCTTCTTGTTTCTGATTAAGCTGGAAAAGCTCTTGTCGTCTTCAAAAGTTTTGTTGCATTGCCACCGAAATATTGAGAAATTTTTGCTTCATGTAGCTTTTTAAGCTCATTTCGTTTTTTGGAAATTTCCGTTAGAAGCTTGGTTAAGTTAACCTTGTAAACCTTAGGTTGTATCCCATGAGGTATCTGTTTTTACAGGCTGTGATGCACCGGGTGCTAACAGATGCCGTTACGACGTTTGGCAGGGAGTTAGTCTTCCTGAGAAACAGACTGATTGGAAGGGTAGTCTATGGGGGGCGAACGTTTGACCTTTGGGACCTTTAGAGGTTTTGTTACCCAATGGTTATTTCTATTTGAGCCAAAGGAGAGCCTAGCTACTGTAGTCGACCTCAGCTCCAATTAGCCTATTAGTGGTGACAGGCTGTTGGCAGTAGTGTGTTTCGGAACGCCCTATTGATTATTTTTTTTGACTTATGGTGGTGTGGTAGACACCGTTTTAGTTTAGTGGATGCTATAATCTACTCCCTTTTGTTGGTGGACACCAGGGTCACCATTTCCGTATTTTATTGTCTCCACCTTTCAGTATATCGTGGTGAGGTGTTTGTCTCCTGTTATGTGGGATGAATTAGATGTTTTTCGTTGTTGTTCTAGGGCGAGACCAGTACCCGAGGGTTCTTCATGCAACTTGAAGAAGCGCAATGCTGGTTAAGTTTTATATCCCTGTGTAGCCACCCTGAAGAATGACGGAGGGCGTTTTTTCTGGCTCATGTTTCTAGGCAGATTTGCCACTTTGGTGCGATGTGCCGAAGATTTGATTAGCTTTTGCTAAGAGCTTTCACCAAGCTCATATGGAGTTATCATAACCAAGAGTTTGGGATTTGAACTCCTGTATATATGTTTCTGTATATATTTCTGTATATATTTCGGTGTATATTGGTTGCCTGAGGGCATGTGCTCAAAATGTGTGATTTTGAGTCGTTTTGTTTATGGACTCCTATATATATAAAATTGTGATTTTAGGGAGGTCCTATTTCGAGACTTGCTGTCTCATATAGTTTATTTTGGGAATGTTTCCTTGAATGTTATTTGCGCGCGGACTAATCATTCTGTTCTTTGTGAACATTGCTTTTTGAAGCAGGATCATTCAGTTTAGTGAATTTTAGCTTTTATAGCTATTCACTGTGTTTAGAGTGAATTTTAGCTTTTATAGCTATTCACTGTGCCTATAGTGATATTGTTAGCTTTTATAGCTGCTCACTATGTTAATGGCGAGATTGTTCTTTTAGAACGCAGACTTTGTGTAGTCGAGGACTATTTACAGAGTGTTTTCTTGACGAGGAGCCGAGGTTTTTTCTGGCGATATACCAGAGTGTTTTCTTGGCGAGGAGCCGAGGTTTTTTCTGGCGATATACAGAGTGTTTTCTTGGCGAGGAGCCGAGGTTTTTTCTGGCGATATACCAGAGTGTTTTCTTGGCGAGGAGCCGAGGTGTTTTCTAGCGATATACCAGAGCGTTTTGTTGGCGATTTTGCATGAGTGTTTTCAGGGCGATCAACCAGAGCGTTTTCCCTGGCGATTTTTGCATGTCTGGATGTCTCAGGACGTCGACATTGCGCGATGTAGCGTTTTCCCTGGCGATTTTAGCATGTCTGGATGTCTTAGGACGTCGACATTGCGCTGTAGAGTGCGATTATTTTCTGAGTGCGACTAGTAGTGATACTAGATTTAGAATGTTCTCTTAGCGGTGAGCTAGAGCATTGATGGCGATTTTTCCCGAGCGTTTGTCTGGAGTTTCATCCAGATGTTTTTGTTAGCCTTGTGCTAAATGGTCTTACAAGACTTTTTCCTTTTAGTGTTAGTGTTTGCACTAGAATCATTTATTTTTTTTATTTTTCTTTTTAAGAATTTTTCTAAATTTCTTTTGCTGAAATAGAAAATTTTCTGACAATCCTTAAACTATTTTAAGGGGGGTGTTCATATTTTGTTTCAGTTCACTTTTTTGATTTAGACAAGAGTCTAGACAAAGTTATATTTTTTTTTGTTTTGGTAACAATAATAGAGCTGTTTCTATTATATAAAAAGACCACTATTGTTACTTTGGAAAGGTATTTCTTATGTTCATGCAAGGATTTTTATTTACTTTTTGATGTACTTAACCTTAGTGCTTAATTAAGTTAAGTCTAGTTATAAGATTCTTGTGATCATGCAAACGATTTTCATTTAGTTTTTTCATTGTACTTAATATTAGTGCTTAATTAAATTAAGTCTAGTAGTAAGGTCCGAAGATTGTAATTTTGTTTTAAGTTTTGACCTTAGTATTAAGTGACAATGTAGCACTTTGTACCTTTTTTTTTTTTTTTTGATGAATAGGCTTAGTTTAATAGACTAGTGTAGTCTATTTCTTTTTGGAAGGGGGTAAATGTAACATTCATTTTTTTCCTAGATTTTAAGAGTATGAAATGTTACTGATTTTTGGCTTTATATGTACTTCTTTTCATTTTTGTATCGAGCAGTGTATTACGCTGGAAATTTCTAGCCGCTCGTAATACAAGTGTGCAGTGCGGGTTTCCGACCGAATCTATCGAATTCGTAGTACGCCGCGATTGGTGAAATGTTTGTTTCCCGGAAGTCAGGCCATTTTAGAGACAGAGTTCTCACGGCTTATTTAAGGGTCTGCTGAAAGCGCGGATCTGGCTTTTTTTCACCAAGCCGCCGTGAGGCCGCCGCCGAGAGGCTTTTTTCCACCGAGCCGCCGAGTGGCTTTTTTCCATCGAGCCGCCGAGAAGGCTTATTCTCATCAAGCCGCAGCCAGGCTTTATGCCCATCAAGCCGCAGTAGAGGCTTCTGACAATATTTACGAGAGCCAAGTTAAGTACGAGTTTTTTAACGTAAAGCCGTAGTGGGCTTTGTGTGTTTTTTCTACATGGAGTAGCCGAAGTAGGCTCTTCTCATCGTGAAGCCATACTGGAAAATAAGTGATGGAATGTGTGAAAGCGGTTTTGTGTTCAATTTAAGGCCTAGAAGCCCGTAGGAAAACCGTAAGTCACAGAACATACATCAGTAGATCTATTTCCCGCAAATAAGTGTTTTAACAGCAATTTGAACTGATAAATCGTGAAGTGAATATCACGACTCTTCGATTTCGGGTGTAGTAAAGTTTTAGAATAAAACGTCTGATTTAGGAACTCTAATTTTAATAACTACTTTTTAGGCTAGAATTTTTGTAATTCTTAAAACTGCAAGGGTTGGAACTTTAATTTTAAAATCATTAATAAATTTTCTTTTTGTTGATTAAAGCTAGTGTTTCACTGTACACCTATCTTTCTTTTCAGGATAAGAAGGGTTGTACTAGACTAATTCTTTTTAGTAACAACTGTATAACACTTCAGTGTTTTTTCATTTTTTTAGCTGAAGTTAGATCCTTTCTATTTTAAAATGAATGGTGCCCAAAAAAAAAAAATAGTACAACTAAAGTTTTTAACCATAAAAAAATAATTCCAAAAAGACGTACAACAATTATCTCTTACCCATATTTCTCTACCAAGGAAAACTGAGCTAGTGTTTGTTTAATTTCTTTAGTTCTTTTAAAATCTTTATTCACTCAATTCATTCTCAGAAATTAAAAAAGGGGCTGCAAGAAAATTGCGCTCAAGCGTGGGACAAACAACTTTTCACAGGGTACAAAAAATGATGCCACAAAGTGCGGGCAAGTTAACAAGTTACAATACATATGTCCTCTGGTCAGGTTATATAGTAATAATAATGATCTATATATATATATATATATATATATATATATATATATATATATATATATATATATATAACGTAACGTCTCACTATGGGACAGAATCGTGCATACCGTCTCAAAAATAGGTTTTGCGAATGTTCGATATTGAATATTTTGTTAATGCACATATCTAACTGAATGTCTAATACATATTATATAGAATTTAAAATAGATTATTTCTCATTTTTTTTAAATAAAACTTGACTTGCAAGTTGACGCTCAAAATATTGTTGATTATGTAGAACAGAATTGCACCAGTTCACATGGTCATATTTTCATTATTTTCGATGCAAATATGTAAGTGTGATATATGGTTAGAATGGTTATTAAGTACCTTATTTAAAAAGCATTTAAGTAGACATTTATGTAAAAATTGGAGAGGTACACGATTGTTTTTGCAGTATCTAATATCCTAACCTTATTAGAAACTTTAAATAGACTTTTGACAGTTAGCGATGTCTGCCGATGTCGTAATTTTGATACCATCACATAGAGCAGCTCATATAAAAGTCAAGGCAAAAAAAAAAATTTTTCCCGAATCTGCGCCCTTTTAAATGGATGAAAAATACCTGATGGGAAGGGAAATGCAAAATATTAAAAATTTTTTTTTAAGATTTTATTCAGGCGATTTTTCGAAAAATAGATTATTTCTGACATTTTATTGTTAAATAATATTGTCTACTAGCGTCTATAGCGGACATAGGTAGGCAGGTAGATATGTAGGTAGGTAGGTAGGTACAAGCCAGCTTTACCAGGTAATATTACTAGAACAGGTGACTATTGTTTACATCCCAGCAAGTTGTCAAAATTTTGTTTACAAACTACCGAATTGAACTACATACATACATAAAGTGGTTGTTTTTTCAGAGAATGAACTACATACATACATAAAGTGGTTGTTTTTTGAGAGAAGCTCTCGTGATTTTTGCCAATATGGTGAATTTTCTACCAACCAAGTACATGTGATTTTTTTCGGCTTTGTTGCTATTGCCGAACTGCTACTACCTGGTAGAGCTGCCTTGGGTAGGTAGAAACATTTTTTTTGTGTTTTATATATAAATATAGATTACTACCTAAATTAAAGTTTAGGTAAGGTGGAAATACTGTTATTGGAAATCATATCATATCATATAAGAACGCGATTAATATGTGACTACCCGCAGATAATAATATTTTTCTCACGGAATTGAAGTATAAAAGTTATTGATTTAATTGTCATTTACCAGTACTTTATTGTGCTTCGACATAGAGTCTTCACCAACCTCGGTAAAAACAATATTTGCGTAGTACCTATACAACAAAAAGAGTGAATTTGTTGTGCCTCGACGAGTATTATGCGAATTTTTCATTGACCATGGGATAAAAAGAGAAGATATTCAAAAATACTTAGAAGAACACCATCATTTGTCGTCTTCAAAAAGTGAATTAGTTGTGAAAAGTAATCAAAAATCGCTTATATCAACTTTTAACAATCGCTGGACCACATCTAACCAAACTAAAGAACGTTTCTCTAATACAAATACAACGTGGTTAGACGGTGAATTTAAGGTACAGTTCGACGAAATACCAATGGATATCAAACCTATAACATCTGGAGAACGTGGACGTCAATCAAAGTCTTGTGAAGATCTGTCAGAGAAATCGAAAAAAAGGTAGAATATGGAGTTAATTCAAGAATATGGACTCGAGAATATACATAACGCATACGTCCAAGGATTGCGGTCTGAAGGAGAATTGAAGAAGCTTTTGTTGTTGCAATGGTGCAGAATTGTGATAGAGATGAAAAAAAGATCATAAAGGAAAAATTGTTGCATGAAACTCGCAATGCAACATTTTTTACGGCGGATGAACCTTTAAGTCTTTTTGCTGATTTAGATCTTTCGAAATCACAATACGGATTACTTCGAGCAAGTCTGATTAACAAAAACTTCGATATATTGCCGTCATATAATATATTAACAAACGCAAAAAAAACTGTGTTATCCTCCACCCTCCAGCATTGAAATAACCGATACAGGCGCTAAAGTAAATCTGCAAGATTTGCTGGATCACACTACTGCCCGTATCTTAAAAATTGAAAATATTTACAACCCAACAAGAAGAAATCTTAAATTGTTTACCAACTGGGGATGTGATGGTTCATCGGGATAAAGTGAATATAAACAAATTTTAACAGATGAAAGTAACTCGGTCTCAGGTGCAAACTTATTTATAGCGT
>JAHKBH010002521.1:0-2500 GCA_019049505.1 Pachyrhynchus sulphureomaculatus
AAGGCTACATGAAACAAAAATTGCTCAATTTTCCGGTGGCAACGCAACAAAACTTTTGAAGACGACAAGAGCTTTCCCAGCTTAATCAGAAACAAGAAGAAAACATCGTTGACAGCTAAAATATTCGATCATGGTGTTAATCGTCTCCCTAAACAATAGCCTCTAGAAGAAACTGCTACAGGTATCAGGCATAAACCGTTTTCTGTCAGCCCAAACTTCTAGATTACCTCTTGGAAATCTAAAAATTCGGTTAGGAATCTTCCTTCACTGCGCTTAGCCTCTCTTGACAAGGTTCTCATCTCGGTATCAGATTTTGATCATTTCTTTGTGAAACTACTGTCTTACTCTGCTCTCATCTCCTGTAAATGATCAGCCTTTAGTTCTCCTGCAGAACTTCAATTTTCTATCAATCTGATAGTAAACCGAAAAAACTCATCAGACGCCTATGAGCCTATGCAAAAAAATTTTTTAAAAAAAATTTGTGACTCAAAGGTAACGTTTAAACGGCTCTGGAAAAAAAAAATCGAAAAAAAATACCCTCAGTTTGTCAATGCAGAAGAAGATCTAAACCAAAATAATCCAAGTCTTAGACTTACTGGATAAACCAAAATCAATTTACTCTTAATTGCACCCAAAATATACCACTAAGGTAATAAAAATACACCCTCTCGGGTAGCAAACTTTGAAATTGCTCTTATTACATTTTGACTCTACATCATACAACACGAGCTTCATCCTGCGCTTGTCCTAACTCAAGATCACCTTGGATTGCCTCTAATCAAAATTTCGCTTCCAAGTGTCAAGAACTGGATATTATTTGGGGTCATAAGCAAATCAAATCCCGCGACCACCGACATACCAGTCTTATGATATATCCTGAGTGTGACTCTTTCGCAAGCTCGCAACAGCTGAGTCGATGCTAATCATCAACTACAATCAACCTAAGTTTGGGATATGGCCAATACCCAAAACCTTAGCATTAAACAATAAAAGTAAGCTATTCTCTGCTCAACTTTTATAACAGTCAAAAAAACGAGGTCGTCACCTCTACAGAGCAACATCAAAAAAAATTTAAGCAATTAAGATAATGTAAATATAAATTATTCTTCTTCTGACAAACTTTCACTAGGGTTAGGTCCATTGAATGGTTTTAAGTCTTTAATATGCCATCGTCCTATTTTAGTCCCATCTAAATTAACTAAACCATAAACTAAATCCGAAATCTTTTCTCTAATCACGCAATGCACATACTTAGGTACCAACTTAGATGTGAATTTATCTGCTGCACTGGAAAGAATTTTATTTTTTCGCCAAACGTGATCACCTATATTAAAGGCAAAATCCCTTTTTCTAAGGTTGTAAGACTTACTGTTCCGTTCATAAGCCTTATGTATCCTTACTACGCACGTCGGTGAAAATATCTTTTAAACCCTTTAAATTTTCGGCGTACTCACCCCTGTTACCCGGAATTATTTCGCTGTCAATATTGACATCCAAATCTAAATTTTTATAATACGATCCGGATAGAGGTATCTGTCTGCCGTAAACTAAGAAAGACGGTGTAAACCCGGTTACTTCGTGTTTGAATCTTTGAAATTCCTTTATCCCGAATTATCACGTGAATCAACGAATATTATTTTTTAACGAAATTATATTGTAGAGGGCACACGGGATTGAAACGTATGTTAAAACTATATGTCTCACTTAAGCTCTTAAAACTCTTAGTGGTAAACTGAGTACCGTTATCGCATATCGAAAGCGATGAAACTCCGTGGATTAGAAAAATATCGTTTTCTAAAATTTTCAAAAAGCACTCGGCTTTAGAGCTTTTCAAAGGAAATAACACGGTATACTTTGTTAACCAGCAAGAAAATTACGAAAAGTCATTTATTTCCTTGTTTCGAACGTGGAAATGGACCTAGTAGATCAGCTGCTATGACTTGGAAAGGGTAATTAACCGTTTTCTCTTTTCCCATCAGTCCCATAGGTAGTGCATTTGGAGGTTTCTGCGCTCCACATACTTCACAAGTCCTCACAAACTTTAAGATATCAAAACGCATTTTTGGCCATCTATACGATCTATATCAACTGTATCAATTCTTACGCCAATCTGTGCATTAAGACTGTTTTCGTCCACTGTATGATCTGGGATTCTTGACAAAGCGTCAGGAATAACATTGTGGACTCCTTTTCTATGAATTAAATTAAACGTATGTTGTCTCAGCCTAATCGCCCAACGCGCTAGTTTGCCACTAGGGTTTTTAATTGAATTAAGCCACAATAAACTATAATGATCTGTTATGACCGTGAAAGGAACACCTTCTATGTAAGGTCGAAACTTTTCGATGTTAAAGAGTACTGCTAAACATTCTTTTTCAACAACCGAATAGTTACGTTCAGCCTTTGATAAAGTTCTACTGGCATACGCTATCACTCTTTCTTCACCGTTGATTTTCTGTGTTAGGACGCCCCCTAAACCGGTATTAGAAGCATCGCTAGA
>JAHKBH010002521.1:7500-11527 GCA_019049505.1 Pachyrhynchus sulphureomaculatus
TTAGGTTAATGTCAGACGAACAAACTGACGTATCTATCAAATTCATACACTGCGTACTGTTCGCTGGTGCCAATTCTGGAATATTCTCCACGGGGTGTAGATTGAACGAAAATTATCACGAGTGCATTATCTTTAATAAATTAATTTCAAGGTCATCAGTTTTCAGTAAAGATTCGAAACAAACTTTGTTGAAAACTCATTTGGGGTGTGTTTTGTGAAGTTACTGATCATTTTATACCTCCGTAACAAAATTTTTTATTTTAAAAGCAATCAACGGAACACTAATTGCGCAAGTTCAATTTGCACTTGACCGGTTTTTCATACAGGAATAATTGCAAATATTAAAAAGAAAAAACAACTTTTTACTTTGTCAATTGAGGCACGAAGTGAAAAATTTTGGTCTTTTCTGCATTTATCCACAAATACTACTAATTTAAATTCTAATACTCAAACTATTAATCTCAGTTGCATTAAAAAGTATCCCATAAAAAAACGATACTCTCAGTTAAAAAATGTCGATAATCAAACAAAACGTGATTCGAGAACAAAATTATCAGAGGAGGACAAAAAAATGATTGTTAACATGTTTTCCCGAAACCTTCCAATTAATTTTGCGCCAAGAGGGGCACAAACTAAAGCAGAAAGGTTTGGATATGTCGTATGCAACAATTCGTACCCATCTTCGGGCTAACGATTTGAAGTGGTAAACTACGAGTACAATCTAGAAACCGTTGCTGAGCGAAAAACAGAAAAAAAAAAACGTCTCGCCTGAGCAGAGGAAAACAGAAATAGACTGGAGCAATATAATTTTTTCCGATGAAGCTTCATTTTGGGGTTATGTTATCACCCCATGGGCCTGATCAATTTCCACTAACCGACTGATTCAACCTACCGTGAAACAACCTGTAAAGATTTATGTTTGGAGATGTCTTTCGGAAAGAAGTTTTGAGAGATTTTTCAGCTTTACCTACAATTTGAACGCAGAAAAAAAAATGCTCCAGATGTATAAGACAGTATCAGTACCGACTGCCAAACGGTAGTTTGTCGATAAAAATGAGTGGATTCTTCAAGAGAGAGAATCATACCAAACATCAGAGTAAAACGTTATCCCAGTTGCCAGATGCAAACTCAATTGAGAACGTGGGTCATAATCAAGCAGAAGCTTCGTAGTAAAAACGTGCACACAGTGAAGCAGCTGTCACGGCAAATTCGGACAATTTGGAAATATTTGTTTCAAGAATACGCGGAGAATAGCGTCGAAAATATGTCCCAAAGATGCCAGGCGATCATCGACGTTGATAGAGACTGGACGAACTACTAAATCATTAGCATTTTAATAGCAATCCTTTTCCTTTCGAATGATAAAAAAAAACTTTTAAATAAATACATTTTTTAATGAACAGTGCACGTCATGTTCTTAATTGACCGACTGTACATTCTCGTTTTGAAACAGATTTCTTACAGACCCCTAAGTTTTGACTTATAGAAAATTTTAGTTCGCTTTAATTATAAAAATATTGGTTCTGAATGGCTTCGTCTTTCACACAACATTTACGCTCTTTTAAAGCGGTTTTTCATGCTACTAGTTTCGGCCTAATCCCATTAATTAACGAAATGAAAGTTTCATATGTACGAATAACATATTTATAGGAACATTAACAGACTAGGAATATGTTGCTCTTAACTTGGAATATAAAAAAAGACTCTGGTGCATCAATTATTTCGAAACAAGCCAAAAAATTCTTTATAATGTTTTATTAGCAGACTATGAAAGGTATACAGACAATTATTGCTCCAAATAATATACTATTTTTAGGGTCCCGTGCCTCAAAATGAAAAAAAAAAGATTCGTGCATCAATTCGACGGTCTGCTTATCAGGAACGCACATCGGCGGAGGGTGAGGTATATGGTAACGTATTTCCCGGGAATCTGGAGAGTTAGGAAATAGAAACAACCGAAACCATTTTCCTTACTATCATGGCCCTCCTCATTATCGTTTAAAACAATTCGATTTTTTCTGTCGTAATAGAAACCCGAAGCATAATAAATTTTGATTTCGCACACTTTTTCGGTTTAATAAATTGTCAAATCGCGCGATAGTGTTATTGTTATACAATCTCGTAGAAAATCTTAATAAACAGATTTACTATATTTAGAACGTGACAATTGACATGATGCAAATGTGAAGAAACTTTGCCATAATAAAATAAATAAACCAAATGTAATAGCTGCGAAACGTGTTATTCTTCCTATCTAAATATCAATTCAACTAAATATAAGGCAGTGACTTTAATATATAAATAAATAAAAAAAAAGTGCAAGTCAGACTCGCGTAATTAGTGTTGCGTACTGTGACTGCTGAAGTGTTCTATGAAATTCATTCACACATTTATCTTCAGTATAAGAATTACCAAAAATATATAAAAAGCGAGACATCTTTGTGGTAAAAGTTTAAAACAAATATTTGTGACAAACTTCTATGTCAAATAGTTTCGTAGAAGATCGGATGTGATACACAGACAGACAGACATACACCGAAGTTATCCAATAAGTTATCCGTACGGAACACTAAAAAGTTTGTTTCCGACCTTAGCTTTTATATACCATATAAATTGGGTTTTTGATTAAAAAATAATTATCAATTTTTTTACTTTATTTTAAAACTTTATCATAAATAATACTGATAAATCAATGCGACAAACTTTTTAAACATATTTTATAATTAATTATAAATAAATTAAAATTTGTAAAATTTAAAAAACGCGCCACGATTGGCTGCCATGTTTGTGACGTCATTATGTTAAATTATTTTCACCTAAGTATTGGGATCTTACCTATTCAATACGACATCTCGCGGCTCTTTCAGGAATTAAACATGAGGTGCATTTTTAAATCTGTCATAAGCGTCTGTGTAAATTAATATTACAAATTTTCTTAAAAATGAACACCGAAATTTTTGCTTTCCGTGAAAAAATAAAAAAAAGACTTTTATGCTGTGTTTAAAATTGTGACAGTCGCCTGTAAAAGGATTTAAATGTATATTTAAATGTTTTTAAATATTACACATTTGGGTAAGTGGAAAAAGTTGACAGACTAAAGGTATGAAAAAAAGGTTTCCGAATTGAACGAAAAATCTCTATTGATGCTAAAGTTTGTTATAACCATTTTAAATAACCGGTCAAGTGCAAGTTGAACTTGCACAATTAGTGTTCCGTACGTTGATTGCTTTTAAAATAAAAAATTTTGTTACGGAGGTATAAAACGATCAGTGACTTCCAAAACACACCTCAAATGAGTTTTCAACAAAGTTTGTTTCCAATCTTTACTGAACTTTACTGATAATTTTCGTTCAATCTACACCCCGTGGAGAATATTCCAGAATTTTTTCAAAATTTTTTGATAAGTACTTTTCGAGCTAAGGTGGGTGGACAGCGATTTTTCGCGATTTTTTAAAAATAATACAAAGAAAAGTGCGCGCAAGTATTACATTATATATATATATTTTTTACTCGTGTTTTCACAAGCTTTCATTTGACACCAAAACTAACCCCTTAAGTCAAAATTTAACTTTCAAAACTACACGGCTCTGATGAGGCCATTAATTCCCATATTATTAGGAAATTTCAACTTTCTATGACAAATAGTTTCGGAGAAAATCGGGTGTGACAGACAGACAGACAGACGAACAGACAGACAGACAGATAGACACCGAAGTCATCTTATAAGTGTTCCGTACGGAACACTAAAAATATTATCACATGTTACAAATTTGAATCTACACCCATATTTCAGCCATCTTAATAATAAACATAGTAGGCTCCGCCCACAGGTAGGATCCCAATTGTCAACAGCTTCTACCTGTGTATTTACTGTCAAAATTACTGAAGTATGCTATATTTTGTTACATGTTAAAAATGTAAATGTAAATAAGAAACAAAATATTTTTATTAAATATAATTAAATTATTTGTAGGGTATCACGCGAAAATTACGGTAACAAGGCTATAGGTTATGTTCAACGCAAAAA